>JACXGJ010009172.1:0-24948 GCA_016801105.1 Esox niger
ATAACGTCATGTCTTTAGCAAATCACAGATAGATAGGTAGCTGTTCAGCTTAGCGAACTGAGTTTCATATGCAATCCAGTCATTTAGTTTGAATGAGCATGTCTAGCTCACCCAGCTGATCGAGGTCTTTAACACCATATGTGATAGTTATTAACATCAGTACTCAAGAATAAGAAGCATGTTTTACCGCTAACTACGAATACGTTAATGGGGCACCTCACTTTTTGTTTTCTGTTGGTAAGGAATAAAATACATTATTTCCTTACTTCCTACACACCTTAATATTATGAGCATATCATCACCAGAATGATCATGAAATACCTAAGGTTGAACTGTGAATTCTAATAGGTTCGCTGTCGTTTGTCAGTGGATGTACCATAACCTCAAGCACTACAATTCAGAAATGACACCTCACCGTCGAGACAATGCAGGCATATATTCCCATACCTCTGAACATGAAACCTTCCTCTTATTAGGCAATATATGATTTTGCATGTTTGTAGTTTTGAATGACTTGACATTAACCTTAAAGGATACTTCATAACATGGTGACTCCATTAAACTTACAGCAGTTCAGGTTGAGGAAGTGGAAAGCATTCATTTTCATTGGAGCTCATGCATTGTGTTAAGACTGCTGGCTTGCAAGATCTTTCTGTGAGCTAGCTAATGAATAAATCATGGTGTTTTTGTGGAGCTTCTGATTCAGAACGAGAAAAGTGACCCGCCTACGTCTGGCCTTTGGAATAATATTTTTTACCTTGTTTATTTGATGTTACACACACTTACGTATGATTTGCGCAAAAAAATTATTAGAAACAGATGATGTATTGATCACCAAAAATACAGCTTCAGTACTTTCCTCATGGTTGACTGTGACTCACTTGTTATTGTGTATGTTTGCCTTTACATTTAAAATAGGCATTGTGCTGTTTTTATCTATCATGGATTTTGTATGATGTCTGTGAGATCACCACTTTCATTTCTTTATTTCCAGTTGAGATGTAAAATTATTGATTATTCTCAGCAGGATTATGGTTGGTTAATGACCTCTCCTTGAATAGGTGATTGGATATTTCTCTCCTTTTCATGATTGCATATGTTTCTTGTCACTGTGAGATAGTTATTGTAAGTATGTCCCTTAGCTTTTTGTGAAGATTGATATGATAACACATGAACCCTATAGTCAGTGTCTGAGTCATGATACTTATCTACTGGAACCTTACTGACTTACAGCTATGGAAAAAAAATTGACCACTGACCCTTTTTCTTTCCTTTCCAAAACAGTTGAAAAGGAAAGGTTTTGAGTGAGGAAGAGAAGCGTTCAATTTGCAGTGGTCTCCTAATTTTAACCGTTGTTCATTTGTACATAATTTTTTCGGATAGAAAATGTTAGGCTGTTTGATACTGCCACTGAACTGGTAAAAATGACATGATACTCAGACTGACCTACTGAGATCAATGAGCAGAACGTCCTGCTTAGGTCAATGAGGAGTGGAGGCAGATTGTACACAATGAGTAGATTCTAGTAAAAAATAAATAGTGGCACTGACTCAAACATTATATTTAAGCATGCCTGCTGGTTGCCGAAAACCACATTGAAAGCCATACCAACAGTCAGCTTTTTATATTTACCATGCATGCTGTCAATTGCAGGCTTCCATTCTAATCCAGATGCCAAATGTGCACTTCATGTGATCAAAAGCATGATGTAGTAATTCAGAATGAGGACAGAAGTCTTTTGCAATTAATACTGCATGTTTGGTTGAAATGGATCGTAAAAAGGCTCTGTAAAAATATTACATTTGAGACAAGATGAAGCACATATAATTATTCTACTTACATGTTCCTAGAATACTAGCGCAATGCATATGTTGACAATTGCAGTTTTCAAACTGTATTGTTGACTAAAGTCTGAACAAGAGTTAAAATATTAGTTATATTGGGGTTGAGGATGAATTTAAATAAATTCAATATAATCATTTCAGATATCACCTAACCCAGGAGGTTGTTCTCTAGCATTCTATAGCATTGATTGAAAATCTTTAACATTTCTGTATGTTTAATTAAAAGGCTGTTAAAATCTATCAAAACAGATTTTGGGAATATTTGCTTACTGGAAAGCTAACATGACCTCTGGATAAGAAGAGAAGAGGTTATTAATCAAGTATGTGTCCCCTGACGTCATAGGCATGTCAAGGTCAGTGTGTGGGACTCATGTACAGTTATATGCCCTGGGGAGTCCAGCCACTATCACACATTCATGACCTACATATGCTGTTTAATGCGTGTTTCACTGATTGTAAGGCCTTAGCAGTGGGTCATGAAGAATGTTGCCGAATACCAGTGGGAGCTCACTGGAAATGAAGAGCCGCATTTTTCCATCAGTCACCTGTTTACTTGATGCAATGCAAAGCAAAGGTCTACAGTGATCATCTTCCAACCTCCCTGTTGAGTTTATATTCAGACATCCCCTTATGCCTTCCTAAATCTGTGCTGTCAGAGATGTGGGCTAGCTGGTGTGGGAGTTAAGATGTTTCACGCCCAGAGGAGAACTAGTTAGTTCCCAGGGAACCGCTGGAGCCTCTCTGAACCCATTGGTGCGGTGATGTCACTTGATCTAAGTGAGCCTCTCAGTCTGTTGCTGTGATGCCAGAGTTCCACCGGGCATGTGATGGATGATCTCTCACTGTCAGCCAGACTCAGTCAGGTCCATGACTTCTGCAGATGGACCAGTTAACTGCTTTTTGTTCAGCCAGCAACTGCAGTGGAAGTGTCCGCTTTGAATCACGTTAACTGTCTGACCCACAAGCAGAGGGGAACCCCATGCTGATCTTCACTGCACTGCTGCCTGCTCGGGTGCTATGTTCGTTTTATCATCCGCTGTACATTAATACCTCTGTCCCCCTGCTTGTATCCTGTGTCCTTTTCCTCACCCGGGGTCACCTGCATAGCTCGCGTTTTTATATATCAACCATTTATATAGCTGGCTGTTCTGTGAGCTCTGTTCCGCTGTAGAACTGGACTTTTCTCTCTCTGTGGTATAAGGGCGCCGCCTGTTTGTCCAGGTATTATTCTGTTACATGCACTTGGGAGTGGGAGCTAGTGTTTGAGCAATGCTTGTTGGACTCCTCACTGAGTGACGACATTTTGCCAAACCCTGTGTTGCCAAAGACTTCCTACAAGTAGTTCCTCAGCCCCAGTTGAATGTTTATGTTCAGGGAAAAACTGCAATAATACATGAATATCTAGGTACATTTCTTGTGATTACATGAAAATTGGTCCTGGGATAGCTGTAAGAAAGCATGAGCCTACAGGAAGTTAGTTTGACCATATTAAGGCCTCTAGCTGCAAAACTGAACATGTTTCTCTATGCAGATTATATAAGATTCAGCTAAAAATGAAATGCCATACCACCCGAAGTGACATGTTTCTCCTCCTACCTGACTGCTCCCCGTCTTTGTGCATTTTAGCACAGCAGTAATCCTCAATGAATGTCATAAATTAAAGACCCTACATTTTGCTCCACCACTAAACTGTGTCTAGGGTATTAAAAAAAACTTGAAGCAATGTGGATTGCCTTGTAGTCTTTCAAATGTCACGCAAAAAGGCTTGTAGTGAACTTTGAACTCTTACCTGATAACCAGCTAGTGTCTCGTGATATGCATGTGAGGATATAGATTTGCTGAACACTTGACATTCCTCTGAACAAGCCACCCAAACTCAGCAAAGCGTTTCACAAAAAGGAAACTACCAAACTACCTAGATCCCAACCCTTAGTCAGCAGAACTTGAATACTCTGAATCCCATCTTGTTCTATCTTCCCCCTTCTTTTCCCTTGTGTCCTTCATACCAGGGCACTCTTCCTCAACCCTAGGTTGTTCTGGTCACATGTCCCCTGGCCTGTGATCACATGGCTGCTGTGGTGGCAGCGCCAGCCTGTTGTTTCAGTCTGAGACAATGGACTCCTGCTTCCTGTTGTGGGTTTCTCGAGCAGGTTGGAGAGGGGTTCCCTGCAAGCCTCAGCAAATTCAACACATCCTCCCCTGCCCTTCCTTGAACTTCCCACCCCCCTGTGCTGCAGGGGGCTTTTATGCTGAGCGATGTGCCCATGTTCCCTTGAAGGAAGAGAGGAAGAGCTGCCCTTGGGTTAAGTCTGCAGACTGATGCGTGGGGGCGGGGCACCATCCAGGTTATGAGTGTGCTCAGCATGGTGGTTGGCGGAAGTGTCTGATTTGCGGTTTAGTCTACTAGCCAAAACATAAGCTTCGAATACAAGAGTGCAGTTGTAGTTACATGTTTTCTTGGATGCTTGTTTTGTAGCCACCAGGCTACAGCTTTGTGAGATTTCCTTTCAGTTTAAGGTCACTGATTTCTGGCGATGGGCAAGACCGCAGCTGCAATAGCAGGCATGTTGTAGCGCTGCTTCTGAAAAATATGATATTCTCGACGTAAATTGTAAAAGATGATGCATTTATTGGTGGATCACAGTCAAATGGCCTAGAACACTTTGTTGGCTCCTAGTACATCTAAAAACGTGATTCATCCGTGATGAGCAGACTTCCATGTGCCCAACATAAGGTGTGCCTCTAATGATTATGCTTTGAAATCAGGTCTTGATATCTCACGCCTGTCTGGTGTATGGACTGTCTTGGCCAGGGGGAAATGCTCTTTAACAGGGATGTCATTGTTGCCATGTGTGTGTGTGAAACCATATGTTTTTTTTCTTTGCATGGTAGAGTATACTTGCATTTGTGGATGCAGTGACCTACTGTGTTCACAGACGATGGTTTTTGGAAGTAAGCCTGAGCTCATACAGGGATATCCAGAATTGTCTCTGTTTTTAATGCAGTGCCGCCTGAAGTCCTAAAGATCATGGCCATCCAATGTTGGTTTTTGATTTTGTCCCTTGTGTACAGAGATTTCTCCGGATTATCTGATTCTTTTAATGGTATTATTTACTGTAGATGCTGACATCAACAAACTCATCATCATCTTGCAGTTTTACATTGTTCTTTTTAAATTGTTCCCCTATTTGCCTGCACAGTCTTTCACAGAGTGGTGAACCCCTTCCCATCTTCACTTCTGAAAGACTTATCCTCTCTGGGAAGTTCTTTTTGTACCCAATCATGATACTGACCTGTTGAAAAGAGATGTTTGGAGATGTCCCCTAATTAGTTGTGAGACGTTCCACCGGTTGTTTTTATTTATATATACTGCTTGAAAAAAAATATTTTGAAAAGGAAGGTTTCGAATGAGGAACAGAAGTGCTCAATTTGCAGTCTAATTTAAACCCTTCTGTTCCCCACTCAAAACCCTCCTTTTTGACTATATTTTTTTAAAGGATAGAAAACATTGCATTGGTCAAATTTGTCTGGATTTTTTTTTGTACCACACAACTTTTCCAGTCTTCTTGCCCCTGTCCCAGCTTTTTTGAAACATTTTGCTGGCATCAAATTCAAAGTGGGCATTTTTTTCCTGAAACAATACAATAAAAAAAATTCGCCATTTGATATGTTTCTTGGTACTATTTTCTATTGACTATAGGGTTTAAATGATTCACAATGAATTCAGATATTTTTATTTTACGCAGCGTCCCAACTGTTTTGGAAACAGGGTTTCAGCCACTTGTTCAGAATGTCTCATCTAGTTTTTGCTGGGCCATCCTGGCTCAGTTTGCTTATTTTGACCAACAGGCTGTTGACACTTATTCTCTCTTTGGGAAGCAATTTTCTAAATAGACATGTAGAGTTTGATGTCAGGACAAGAAGGATTCACCTTGGCATTTGAACAAATCCCTTGAAAATATATGTTGTCTACTCATGTTTTTTTATTTAGTAAAAAAATAGGATTTTGCCACGCTTGTCCATTTGCCATGGACGAGTGGAGTGAGTGGGTTGTACTTGCTAGACTTGTCGAGTGACATTTTGTCCCAAATATGTTTCCATTATGTCTAGGTTCAGATGTCAAAGGACTTTTCCTGCCCCATGTCTAAACAAATACCCTGACATTCACACTGCTGGTATTAGCTAGCTAGATGATTACCTCAAAGGCTGGTTTGCTTGTTTTAATTCTCCATGATATACGAACATGATGCCCCTAAAAGAACAGCCACTGTTATCTGAAAACAGTCTGTAAATCAGCATGTTAAGCTGCAGTTGCTCCTTTTATCTGCTGTGCACAGCGGCAGCTGGCTGTAACCACGATAGGCATGCTTTGTGAAAACACATGTTCTCGGGCGAGGTAACTAACTCTGCAACAGTAGCTAGTTAGGTGACTTAGAGTTGGCCATATAGTAGCCAGGTTTGTGCCGCACTGTCCAGCAGAATCAATATTACCTTTCATATTTACCTTTCCTGGCTATGTTGGCAAGTTGAACTTTAACTCTTTGAAACTGCTGCATTAAACACTTTTGCTACAAGCTACTTGGTCCACTGTGGAGTCGAATTTCCCGATATCCTCGTTGTAGCTCTTTTACGTATTTATTCTATAAAATGCTCCCATTGCTGTCAGCATTCATGTCATATTTAATGCAGTGATGGGCGTCGGGAATAAAAAGAAACAGCCCAGCATGTGGCAAAACCCGCCAGCCCGTCTATTGCCAAGGTAACCCAGATCTGTGTGGGGAGGGCACAACCTCATGACTAAATCAGTGAGTTTCCAGGCTCCCTCAGGTGAATGTGTGCATAATGGTGTTGATTTGACCTGGTTTCAGCCATAGTCACTGAAGTGATGTCGTGTGCATGGCCTTGTGGGGGGGGGCTGAGGTTGTGGCTGACAATTGGTCTAGACAGATTCATTGTGGTCTAATGCAACATATGTCTCCTGGATTTGGATCCAGGGAGTGAACACATGCTCTGCTGGAATAAAGGCATGTTCTGTCGGATTGCCTGCTGGGTCGCACTTTCCTGTTTTATGACTGTTTTCACGTTAAATGAAACATGTTTCTTCCTCCCCAGAATAAAGGAAACAGATGGAGGGAGAGCATGTAAATCTGTCTGAATCACTTTGGACTGTCTGTTACAGGACAGAGCACTGACCACGATCTGTCCAGTGTTCACTGTTGTACCCTTTCTATATCCAATCAAAAACCATGAGGTAAATTATTTCCAGCCATTGGTTTTCTATGGAAACCGATGGTTACTGAGGTATTACTCAGTAATATTACATTTTTAGCAGCTAGAACAATTAAGGCAACACTACCAGGCTCTCTATATTAGCTGAGTCGTCAAAGCACAAGGTCCACCCAGTGACGTTATAGATAGGCATGTTTCACAAACGTCTTATCACAGTCTTTAGAATGCCCTTAGTGTGAAGACTTGTAGTTTTATTTATGTTGTGTTTGTGGATAAAGCCAACATTACCTCTAGTGAGTTGTAGTTTGTTTCTGTGTGGTGGTTTAAGTTGCCCACAAAGGCCCAGCAGGCAGCTAGCTCAGAATGTAGCATTGTCATTTTTGTAAGTTTCTTTGAAGCACTCCCTTCTAACAACCAATAGCAGCAAGGTAAAGACATTCCTCCAGCAAATGAGATTTGTTTGGATGCAGGGATATCTTCAAGGCCGTAGTAAATGGATCTCTAAGTGTATACAGAAACAGATATGCACCTTTCTAAAACCAATTTCTACCATGAAATTGGATTACCAGCAATGGCCCTTTGTCCTTTTTGTTAATGTGTTCTTATTCTCTACACTACCGGTTTACTTTACAATTAAATCTTTTTTAACTTGGCTCATTGAATATGTGTAGGATAAATACAGTATGATAGGGAATGACAGGCTACATATTAGTGCTCAAATGCGTTCCCTGCTGGGTGGGGTTGTGGAGGGTGTGTCTCACCATTGATAAAATGTGCAGGTCCTGGTTTTGAGCCCTTCCTGGAAATGTGGCTTGTTAGTTGATTAGCTATGGGCCAGACAAGTCACCACCATCATCTCAATAATGTCCTCTAGCCAACAAATAATAGCGGGAATGCAGTGTGGAGATGCCTCTAGAAAAAACAACAGGTCATGGCATAACTAAATGCATGTTATTTTGCCCTGTTCGGTAGTGGACATTGGTCTCTAATCCAAAAGTTTTGTTTAGCCTGTGAGGTCATCACTACAGTTTGTTTCACAATAGTATATTAAACCTTACACAAATCTAGATGTATAAACTTTTTAAAGTTTCATGTATTTGTTCATTCTTTTCATGTAAAAGTGCATTTTGCTTTAATAGTAATAGTGTGTAAATGTATATGTAGGTATATATAAGTAAAATAAATGCACTAGTGATGGATATTTTTTTGCTGTGGAATCGATATGTGTGTTGAGATTTGATTTCTCTGGTATTGCGTCGAAGTTCCCAATACTGCTGTCATTTCATTCCTTATAAGGCAGTGTAAATTCTACCCCCGGGGTTGGAGCCTTGGTCCAATGGCAGGAGTGTAAATTCTACCCCCGGGGTTGGAGCCTTGGTCCAATGGCAGCAGTGTAAATTCTACCCCCGGGGTGGGAGCCTTGGTCCAATGGCAGCAGTTTAAATTCTACCCCCGGGGTGGGAGCCTTGGTCCAATGGCAGCAGTGTAAATTCTACCCCCGGGGTTGGAGCCTTGGTCCAATGGCAGCAGTGTAAATTCTACCCCCGGGGTATCTCTTTGTAGTAGTATACCCTTCACTATGAAGATACCAGTCAGACCAGTGGAAATCCTCCGTTTCTGGCCTGAAACTTTACAGCTAATTATTCTTTCTAGTTCACTAAAGAAATCAGTGATTGAACACTTATCCCTAGCCACAAACCTGATAACTTGGGGTTAAGTGCTTTGCCCTTCAGGTTATTGACTGTATCAAACCAGCGCTTTTCGGTTAATGCCTCAACTCCAAGCAGAAAGCCATCAGCCTTTCCTAGTCTGGCTTTGAGTCTGCCATTGATGACCACCAACAGACAAGTTGTGCTTAAGTGTGAGCATTAACTTATTTGAACTTTCAGGCAACATTGCAACATTGAGTCGATTGCGTTCATGTAGCTAACTTAGGCAGTCGAGAGCAAATAGAAGAACCAATCAATCAATATGAAGTGCTTATTTAAGGGCAATTCCTTTGCAAAAGCCAACCTAGCAAACCAGGTGCATGCTTTTTAAATTAGTCGTCAATAATGGTACAAAGAATTTTCTGGTTGTCTTACTATGATGTACCAAATCAAACATATGTATGTAATTTATTCAGTGTCTGTCATTACTCATTTATATAGTATTGCACAACTTTATAACTAACCCTGCTACTCTGTTTATTTGACCAGGCATGTTTTGTCACTATAGAAGTGAGGGCTTTGCCCAAGAGAATTCCATGTCTCTCCATTTGCTTTGTAAGGCATCACAATCTTTCTGTTACATTTCCAAACTGCACATTTGGCTTTTGTGTAGAAAAGAATAAAGCTATCATCTAAGTCATATGGGCTCGACTATAGAAAAGTTAACGAGCTATAAATAAAAGTAAAGGAACTATAAAAAATATTTACCCATTGATTTGAATCGAATGTGGTCCAGAAGAGAGAAATGTCTGTCCTGAACCTCAGTTTGCTGATTGAATCTGGGCTGAGGATTGGATACTACAAAATTGGGCAGAGGAAAAGCAGGGTAAAAGCCAAAACCAAAGACTGAAAAGGTGAGAAGAACCTGCTCAACTTGTCCTCAGAAACACAGCAGTTTGTCACACTCCCTTGTAGACAGCAGGTTGTTGCACTGTCAGGGTTGTGTGACTCAGTGTGAGTATGACAGGGCTGGCTGGGCTGGCTGACAGATTTGGTGGCAGAGGAGTAAACCCTGACACTCATGATTGACTATACATTGGGACTGCGTAATGAAACCCGATCTCCTATTCATGTTCAGTGAGCCAGAGGGTAGGACGAGATGTTGGCCAAGCTGAACTTCATGCCAATGCAAGATGTCGTGGCACGAGTAACCAATGGATGTCCATCGTCTCCCGACCCCTACAGTGACTGTTCATACCAGCCTGCCTGCTTATGTTCACCTTATGTTCCAAACATATTGCTGTCCGCATGCCTGCCTGCAGAAGGATGGCGGATCCTTGAGAAATCAAGTTGATTACTCATGAAAATCACTGAACAGATAACAGTGGTGGAGAATGTGATGTAAATGAAAATAAATGTTTTGGTGCTGCTGGTGTGAATTGTGATATTCCCCGTCCTCAGAATGTGTCCTGTAGAGAAACTTAAGGAAAAAGACATGGTCTCTGTTCCAATCCTCATAATAAATGATTATCCTTAAGGGGAGGCCAGTCCCACCATTGAAGTGCCAAGAAAGTTGTGTATAATTGATATTGGCAGAATCACGGCTGTCATTTCCAGCCACTAATATAATGTGAAAACACCGGAAACACTAGTATCTCTGCCACCACGTCAGCCATTTAGCTCCAGTCACCCAGCTGATACCTACCACAGACTTTGTATAGGCCTACAGGAACAGGAAGACCAGGAACTGGCATTTTCATAAAGGTAAACTCCCTTCAGATTCTTCAAAGAAGACACCATTTGTATTCTCTCCACCAGCTTCATCAAGTTAACCCCTTTTAAAGTTGAATCCTGCCTCAAACCTTTACAAAACTGAATCCTATCCATGACACAGCTTGTCGACTTTTCCCTTACCGGTCGAGACTAGAGTAGTTCTAGCTAGTCCAGGGTGTTTAAGGGTTGGATGGTACTGTGTCTTAACTGAGAATTGAGGAGGCTTCTTGTCAACACAGAGACAGACCAGCAACATTTTGAATGGGGAATGTCTCAGGACCTCCCAGCCATTCTTATGGAAGAAAATATTCAAAGCATTAACATAACTGCTGATTCCTGCTGGTCATTTGTGCTTGTATTTATGCTAGCCGTACAGTAACAATCTTGCATATGATCCCTTTATTTCCAACACACACACACTCTCATCACATTGAAGGTTTAATGGCTCCCATCTTTCATCCTCAGCTCCAAAACTTGGGGATTAACCCGGCCAACATTGGATTCAGCACCCTGACAATGGAGTCTGATAAATTCATCTGTATCCGGGAGAAGGTGGGTGAGCAGGCACAGGTGGTGATCATCGACATGGCCGATCCCAACACTCCCATCCGCAGGCCTATCTCTGCAGACAGCGCCATCATGAACCCTGCCTCCAAAGTCATCGCACTTAAAGGTATGCTGGTTGGAACTGGCCTTTAGGAAACCAGGATAGAATACGTTGTAAGATTGATAAAATAAATATTTGTAGTTACGCTAGGTCTACATTTCATACTCTTATGTTAAAGTGTATTGACGCATACCGCAGCATTTAGCTTTTAAAGGGATAGTTCGACCTAACATTGTTTGACCTAAGATTTCCCCTTACATGTGTTTGTGTATGAATTACCATGGTGTCACTTTATAAGTCATTCTTTTCTTCAGTCCCCGCCTAGAGTTAGATGTGCTAGAATTGTGAGGTTTAGAGTTATTTGTTAGTCTGAGAATACAAGAAACAAAAAGCTATTTTCCACTTCCAGCACAAAATGTATGGTAATTGATACCATTTGTGAACATAACTGTTCAGTAAATATAGGAGGGAAATTATATAGTAAAAGAATATCTCTGAAGTTAATTTTGACTGGTTCTTTGAGGTGAATGACTCCACCAGTATTAGTTTTGAAATTGAATGACACTTTCTAAATTGGCCAACTTTTCTATTAATTAATTTTGATTAAGATAATGATGCTAACTCCAGGTTGGGTTATGACTTATTTTGAAACATGACACTGGTTCTTCATTAGACAACCCCAGGTAGTGGGCATTTCACCCATGTATGACTTTGTCGAGCTATCCCTTTAATGGGCCTGCCTTCTTGATTCAGTTTTGACATATTTGTGTAGTACACCCAGCAGAGTTTTGTGAACATCTAACATCCATTCAGTGTTCAAGAACACATCTGTGTATCTCCGCATATGTACAGCTATTTTGTTTTGTAAATTAGTTTTTGATTGGCTACGCCAGCCTGTTTCTCCAGGCATTAGTCTTACTAACCTAGACCCAAACAACAGTGTCATTTGATAGTGTTGTTCAGCATCCATAATTGCTTTGTCTGTTTTTGTTTTGTTTTTGTTTCTCTGTTTTGTTTGTTCTTTTTATTTCTTTACTGCTTTCTTATGTGTATGCAGACGGTGAGTTAAAATTTTGGTACAACCGAGTTGTGGAAGTTTTAAATCCTGTTTTATTTAAATCTGTAGTTCTAAGACCACACAAGGGTCACTAGCAAACATGTACAGACACTCCCCAATCTTTCCTTTCAAATGACACCAATTGAAATGAAGCTGTTACTGCCACAATATGGTCCAGCTTGAGACTGATCCCACTGTGTCATGTGCTATGTACTGCCCTCAGTCATACTGTTGTCTGCATACAGATTTACAGAGAATTACGCTGAATACAGTGGTTGGGCTTTTATCATGGACTCAAGTTATTTTCACCAGACTGATATTTGTTTATTCTATATTTCATACACCTATGTATAAGCTCTAATCTAGCTATTAGGCCTGTCTAAACAGGATTTAACTTTCACAACCTTATAGCTTGAATGTTGGCATTACATCATTATTGTTTCTTAGATGTACCAGTGATTTAGTACTTGTTTTGGGGATTAAATATTCTGGGCAAAAATCAGATTTTTGTTTAATATTTGTTATAAAATTTAGTAAATTTTTCTTATAATTTGGATTTCCTGCCTCAAGTTCTGTGTTAAAATATAAACTTGCCCCGTTTTGTGGGTTCCTATAGGGTTCACAAGCTGTGTAGGTTTATTGTGCCTCTAAGATTATATCACCTGAATCCAGACCAAGTATGTTTGTGTTAAGGCAGTTGGATGCATCTTGAAATTGTATTTCCATTTCCCTCAGCTAGTGAACCATCCAGGTAGATCATTGCCCCTCCCACTGTTTGAGATGAGCAATGGTGGTTTGTGTGAGGTAGAATCAGTGTTGGTAGCTCAGCAGTATTGATAAAAAATATACATTTCCAGGGACACTTTTCCTCTAATTTGCTCTGTAGTTGATAGCCAGGCTGGGCAAAACCAGAGAGTAGTGAAGGGAACATTTGAACGTTTTAGTTTTCCTGAAGCTGTAAATTGGAATAGCCTGCAATTGTTTGATAAAATTAAGTCCCCGCTTGGTTAAACACAGTGGAAATAAATTAGTGGTTGTCTTTCTCCTTTGTAGGTGTATAACTGCCCTTCCACTCTAATCTGGTCCTGCTCAAAATCTTATGGTAATTTACAGACAACCAAACAAATAGAACAAACTTCTGGTTTACTGCAAATTCCAGACTGACACAGTCAGCTCAATCCTTGTCCTCCTGGCTGGCTGGCTCTCTCTCCTCTGTCCTCCTGGCTGGCTGGCTCTCTGTTCTCCTGGCTGGCTGGCTCTCTCTCCTCTGTCCTCCTGGCTGGCTGGCTCTCTCTCCTCTGTCCTCCTGGCTGGCTGGCTCTCTCTCCTCTGTCCTCCTGGCTGGCTGGCTCTCTCTCCTCTGTCCTCCTGGCTGGCTGGCTCTCTCTCCTCTGTCCTCCTGGCTGGCTGGCTCTCTCTCCTCTGTCCTCCTGGCTGGCTGGCTCTCTCTCCTCTGTCCCTCTGTCCTGCTGGCTGGCGCTCTCTCCTCTGTCCCTCTGTCCTGCTGGCTGGCTGTGTCTCCTAGGCATCACAACACTGGATTCTCCCTGACGGTGTTCAGCAACCATTGACTGTTGGAAAGGCTAATTGATAACTACTATGTGCCTAGCTATTATTACAAAAAAGCAGTGTCAGTACCTAAAGACTTGTTGGTAGATTATATACTGTTTAGAATGGTTTGTCAGGTCAAATGCTCCATTAACTATATGTTGCCAAATACTCTAATTGAAGCAGAAGGCATTTGTGAGATTATAATGGATTAGCAGTTGTCATTGGTTGCAGTCTGCATCCCAAACATGTAGCTACTGTGGGATATTTGGTACTGTCTGGTTGTCAATCTATTTGTTGGAAAGTGCAGTGTTGTGGACTTTTAGCATAGATAGTTAACCTCCACTTCCATAATGTGTTTAGATAGGGCCTCCCTCTTAACCACTCTACTGAATCTGTTGTGATGGTTTAGTGAACCTGGGGAATGGATGCAGCGCAATACCGTGTGTGCTGATTCTCACATTTTAATTTGCTTAATCAGGTCAAATCAAGACTTAGTTTATTGTAATCACACATGAAATTGTCCTTTAAATGCTATAATAGGTGCACCTCAAACCTAAGGTTGATGTGGTGTTATGGTTGTGTAGCGTAGGCTTTGTTGTCAAAGCCGATGACCACAGCAAAAATAATTATGCCGTTTTTGTCAGTTAATTGCTTTCTGTGATTTTACAATTTGCTTTTAATTTGGTAAATGATCAGGGAGTTCATTAATGCTTAATGCTTTAGTATACCTAATCCCGTTTATTCACACACAACTAATGAAACAATACCCAGGTGAGTAGGCTAACCTTTTCTAATCCCACATTGATCCTATATTAATGCTAAATAACATGGAACAGCCTTACACTGGTAGTGTTCACAAAAACCCTCTTCCATTGCTTTATAAAGGGCTCAGTTCCCAACCACACGAGTCTCCTTGCTCTCCCTTTGATAATATCATAATATCCATATTAGTCCTTCTTTCTTGATGTGTTACAGTAGACCTGGATGCAGAAATGTCCGATTGTAGTGGTTGTCTGTAACCATTCAGCTTCATTTCTTTGCATAATCTCTGTATAACTGCTCTTTCAAGTCATGGCACTCTTTTTGCCTGATGCTCTCTGAGCCATGACTACCAACATTTCCTGCTTGAATCAAAGTGGAATTTGGTATTTTCTTGACCGTGTGTGTGTGTGTGTGTGTGTGTGTGTGTGTGTGTGTGTGTGTGTGTGTGTGTCCGCCTCAGAATAGCCATAACGAGTTGTTCTCCCATGCGATGCCTCTCTCCTCCCTCTACTTCTCTCAGCGGCCAAAACCCTTCAGATCTTTAACATTGAGATGAAGAGTAAGATGAAGGCCCACACCATGACGGACGATGTCACCTTCTGGAAGTGGATCTCCCTGAACACCGTGGCACTTGTGACCGACAACGCCGTCTACCATTGGAGCATGGAGGGGGACTCCCAGCCAATCAAAGTGTTTGACCGTCACTCCAGCCTGGCTGGCTGTCAGATCATCAACTATCGTACTGACGCCAAACAGAAGTGGCTGCTGCTTATTGGCATCTCTGCACAGGTTAGTGCTTTACACACACAGGTAGATTTGGCACAATGCTGTGGATGTGGAAAGTAGACATTAGGTCGTATTACCTAACATAAAAGACTCCTGTATGTAGGTTTAGTGTTGAATCTTGCCTGTCCCAGTATCTGTGGTGCTGTATATTTAGGTCAACAGTTAAATCCACAAAACATTACATCAATATTGGGATTAAAAGATTATCAAGCATCTTAACATGAAGACCGAAAGGGTACAAATCGGTCATTGTCCTGCACTCAGGCAGGCCAGAACAGCTAAGATTGAACAGTACCTAGCCAGCTGCTGTTCTCTGACCATTGGTTGGGTGTGGAGGCCTATTCCGACCTCCATCTGTATCCCAGGCTGTCTGGGTGTGATGCTAGGGGCTGGGTTTTCTCGAGCTTCTCTATGTTAACAGTGTAACGGGCAGCCCGCTTCCTATATTAGCACCTTTTGCTTGCCTATAATGACATCCACATTGGCTTTGAAGAAATCCCATTCCCTGGCATCAATCCATCAATTGTTTTTATGAAGTCATTTTACATGGGCAGTTGACACAGTGCTTTAATAACTATTTTTATGAATGGGTTTTGTTGCGGAGTCCTGTTGTATTACCGCAGTGGCTACTCTAATGAGACTTTAATTGGATGTTAGATGTAGTGTTTTCGTTTTTTACCCTGGTAGTATTCTATGGGCCAAGAAAAACTCATTACTTTCCATTCTTTGAACCACCATTACTAACTTTAGCCTCCGCTAGCTGAAAATCAGTGGCAGTAATCAGGGTGTGTGTGCATAAGGATCATCCAATCTAATCCAGGGTGTGTTTTTCTGATTTAGGGATGTGCATTATGTATGCTCACACACCTTAATCCCTTAGACATTTAGCTAGCTTTGGCAAAAAGTAGACACCGTGTGTAGTTTTCTGTTTAAACCAGTGGTCAGCCCCGTGAGTTGACCCTTCACCCTGAGGCCAGTCTGCTGCAGGAGGTGCATCCTTCTGGTACTGAGTGGTGTTATCCTGGCAACTGGCAGAAGCCTACCCAACCACGCAGGGTGTACCACCACCGTCACATGACTGAATTCACCCAATCACAACTGGCTGTCATTTACACCATCAAACTCCGCTTTAGCATTGCTTAGCCCTTGCTCTGTTGGGAATGTCTGTTAACCTGCTGCTCCTGTGCTCACAGCAAAACCGTGTGGTGGGGGCCATGCAGCTGTACTCTGTGGACAGGAAGGTGTCCCAGCCCATTGAGGGCCACGCCGCAGGCTTCGCCCAGTTCAAGATGGAAGGCAACACAGAGGAGTCCACACTCTTCTGCTTTGCTGTGAGAGGACAGGCTGGGGGAAAGGTAGGTCCGGGCTAGGGAATGTAATTCTAAGTAGATACCCACTGACTGACTGGTTCATTTCAAGTTGTATTGATGTCCTTGGGGCTAGTTTTCGCCTGCTGCTAGTTACTGTGACGACGGCTGTAAATAACATGCCTGCCGTTGCTGTCATGATCCCGTCTCCCTGTTGCAGTTGCACATCATTGAGGTGGGCACCCCACCTACAGGGAATCAGCCTTTTCCAAAGAAGGCAGTGGATGTGTTCTTCCCTCCAGAGGCCCAGAATGACTTCCCCGTGGCCATGCAGGTAACTGGGGATTTATCAGTTGTCTTCCTATGGACTCTTTTGTTCTGGTTTCATGTCCACCGTCATAGTGTGTGCTGAAGGGGACGATGTGAGATAATGAGACAAATGGTGTTTGTGTTAGGCAAGGGAGGCCTGCTAGCTAGCTCTGTACTGTACTGATAACTGCTGTTGGCTGAGGACACCTTGACCTTGTAGCTCTGACTGTATGTTGTGTGGGAGGGGCTTAGCACCGGATCAGCAGAGTTCTTTATATGCTTTGACTCTTAAGAATTATCTAATGGGTAAAACCTGCACGTTTTGGATTTGTTGGTTTTCAAGGCTTTACAAATGGTAAACTCTTACATTGTCATGGTTTTGCAGGGATTTACATTTTACCTCACAAATTCAACTCCTCTATCTCTCAGATAAGCTCCAAGCAGGATGTGGTCTTTCTCATCACCAAGTATGGCTATATCCACCTGTATGACCTGGAGACTGGCACCTGCATCTACATGAACCGGATCAGCGGGGAGACCATCTTTGTTACAGCCCCACATGAAGCCACTGCCGGCATCATCGGGGTCAACAGAAAAGGACAGGTATATTTGGCAACTTCTTCTGCTTTCATACCATCCTCATTCCTCAGCACCTGCTTTATCCCCTGGGGTCGGGGAAAGAACAAAGGTCACGGAATAGAAATATGGCCATTATGGTGGTTTATGACCACCCTAATGAGGACATTTTCATCTGAAGTAAACGTGTCGACATGGTGAAGTTTATCCCAGGCCACGACCGGGCCGAGCCACGACCGGGCCGAGCCACCTGTTCTTTTCCAAAGGCTGGTTGTGCCCTTGTGTTGACGTGCTCCACTGTCAGCCAGCCTATGTGTTCCTACTGGTTACTGATCTGTGAGGCTCCACACCATGAGTACCTGAGCAGGAACCATGCAGCCTAGTCCCCCTCCTACCCTACCCCATGCCACACTGTCAAATGCAGTCCACAGAGGGAAGAGTTCACTCCAAGCCCTTTGTTATAAATAATCTAAGGTGTTTGGTGTCACAGGTGAACGAAAGAGACGGAGAGCGTGCGCCCCCGAAACGCACACCCTTCACTATAAATGCCTAGTAGCAGGATAACCGGATCTATCTGGCTGATGAACGATGTCCCAGCGTTGCCTCACATTGCATTATTGAGTGGATGAGGGAAAACTGATCACACTGGCAGTCCTGCTGTGTTGGACTACAGAGCACACAGACATATGCAGGCTGGGGCTTCCATAACACTGATTCTCATCTCTAGTCCTCGGGACCCAGAGTACCGCTGGTTGTCATTCTATCCCCCTAATCAGGGACACACTTTGACCTGGAACACCAGGTGAATGCGATTAGCTACCAGGTAGAGCAGAAAACCTGGCAGTCCTCTGGGTTGGTTGGCTGGCCTTGGCAAAGCTGTACAAGGACAATGAGCCCTTGTCTAGCTGACCTGGGCCACAGTAGGACGGTGATGAAGGAACGACAGGGGTGACTTTCAGGCCAGAGCCTCTCCTCCCATCAGGAACTTTGGACAGGTGACTTGCTTTCTTTTGACTGTGGCAAATATAGCTGAGCTCACTGGAGTTGGACTGTAACTGTATATTGTTCTTCTGTGGTTTGGTGGCTTGTTACTTGGAATTAATATTTATTCTGGAATAACTTAAACCCCTAATGCTTTGGTTCTGGGGTCCATACAGTCCAACTTTCTCCCTCATTGCGTGGGCAGTCAACATGGGCACATGCTGACCTTCAGATGGAGGAATCACTGCACAGAGCCACGGCGCAACTCTGTAGTGATTACAGAATGAAGGCGTGGAGAAAAGCGGGACAATGAGGCAGCTAGCCCTCTGTTATGTGACGTGGAGTGGGAGGCACTGCCTGGTGCCCTCAATACGGCTGACTGGCTGGGAGGCGAAGCTCTGTCAGCCAGTCGCGGCCTCCGCTTGTCACCCCTGCAGCCCGGCTCATAGCTGCATGTGGGGACACCCGATAGAAGCACTCGGTCTGTTAGTGTCTGATGGAGACCCAGCCCGGTTGTACTGGCAGGGTGCTTCTCCCACAGCTACATCCATCACTGTCATTTACCGATACCAACCTTAACAGACATCTGTAGGCTATTTGGATAATACTTTACGTTTGCCCTAATTATTAATTGTGTATTTTCTCAAAAGGGGTCCATGATGTAATGACATCATAATTTTCCCCGTTGTCACAATAACTTGTTGGTAGTTGTACTTGATGTCAGAGTGCTGTCACTCTGGTTTGCCTAACCGCTCAGCCCCTGCCCCTAGCCTCGACTGGCGCCTGTACGTCACCTCTCTGAATCACACTCCGGTGGATATAGAGCATTTTTGTGCTGGCTGTCGTTCCCTCCATTGTGGGCCCTTCATTAGCCCAGTCAGATATCATTAGGGGGGTAAGTGGAGGGGAGCCGAACAGCTGTGAAAGCGCTGGACTCTTCTCTAGTCACTGGTCCTTCAAACATCTGTGTAGCTGTACCTCACAAATTAGTGCTTACACAGATTAAGCGCATTCACTCCTCCAATTAAAATGTAGTCTGGTCAGCATAACCAACCATTACTGCACAGAAATGGATTTAATGCCGACCAGTCATTACTTTGCCTGTTTATATTTTACAACACCATCAATTTCATGTCCATCTCAGTTGTTGCCTGCTCTCACAGGGTTTATGTTTCGTTATCTGCAAGGTACCAGTTAAAACGTGTGCGTTTACTACTGGATGTAATAAGGATTTGGTAACAGACTGAAATGTGTTTCTGTTGTATTGCTATATCTCTCTGGATATGACCAAAATGTAATAATGATGAACATGCTGGCCTTTTGCTGTTTTAGTGCTGCAGCAGGGACAGTGGTGCAACATGCAGTTCATCATGGACTCATTGATGCTGATGGCTTTTGACAGGCCGTGAACCGGCAGTGGGTTGGTGGATATAGAAGCTGAGCAGATGCTACTTCTGGGTGGACCATTCAGGGGTCTTGGTATAGACTAGCCTCTCCTTTGGTTGCTTGTCATATGAAAGTTACATGACATATCTTACCCGGTGCTTAATTGGATTGGTGGAAAAGTACAAACGAACTGTTAGTTCAGCCCATCTTCTCCATCAGGTAGAAGACACCCAACACTCCACACACACATGGTTAAACCCTTTGTTTACTTGGGATGTTGTGGATGATATCGTCTTACGATCTGGAGCTGAGCTTTAGCTTTGGACTGCTGTTAACCATCCTATCCATCAGTAAGTTGATCTGGACCAACCACTGGTGTTTCAGCATGTTCCTCTGTGGTGTCTGTTCATATGCACAGACAGACAGCATTGTGGGTTAATTTCGTTTTACTGTCAGCAGTAAACATCAGTGGAGAGGTCATCACTTGTCCTGCTCAAATACTTTAAGCACTGATGCGTAGTTTTTCCCCCGATGACCCCCAATAACACAGTATTGTTTTATCTTTCTTGGGGCAAAACCCATCCTTTCAAAACAAGATATCTGCTGGGGAACCTGAGTTGACATGTGTGTGTTCTCCAGGTTCTGTCAGTGTGCGTGGAGGAGGAGAACATCATCCCCTACATCACCAACGTGCTCCAGAACCCCGACCTTGCGCTTCGCATGGCAGTCCGGAACAACCTGGCCGGGGCCGAGGAGCTGTTTGCGCGCAAGTTCAACAACCTGTTTGCTGGGGGAAATTACTCTGAGGCTGCCAAGGTGGCTGCCAACGCCCCAAAGGTAACCGGTACACCCCCTGGACCTGGGTTCGGCCAATCACATCACTGATACAGTGGACGTTAAGCCGTTGTTCGAGTTACTTTAAGATTTTCAAAGTGAGGTTTTCATTAAACAGTAACTGTACGTTGGGATACATCTACCTAATGCTTGATGACTAAAGTGTTATAATCTCTGAGGCGTTTCCGGTTCTTTCTGTTCTTCAAAAGTCAGTAGTGTGAAAGTTTATAATTGGTTGGGACTCAACACCTTGGTGTTGGTATGCAAATGCAAAACCACTGCTGTCTGCGTTCTGATGTGTCCCCAGCCTCTGTATGTTACTGTGTACTTTATGTTGCTAGCAAAAACCTCTCCCGGCCATATACAGTAGCATCCCACTGTAGCCGTCTCAGGCCCTTTCACAAGCCAATGGAAACACAGCTCTGTGCTTAAGGTTAGACTTGGAACGTTTGAACACAGCATACCCCTCTGAGAGATGTATCCAGTAGATGGTAGTATAGAGGCCTGAGCACAGACAGGCCCAACACACGGCTGCAGAGGGATGCCTCTTGTCGTTTTTTTTTTTTTGGGTGTCCAGGCTTCTGCTCATTCCTCCACCCTTATTGTGCTGTCACCTTTCCAGGGTATTCTGCGTACTCCAGACACCATCCGCAAGTTCCAGAGTGTGCCGGCCCAGCCCGGCCAGACCTCTCCCCTGCTGCAGTACTTCGGCATCCTGCTGGACCAAGGCCAGCTCAACAAGTTTGAGTCTCTGGAGCTGTGCAGGCCCGTCCTACAGCAGGGACGCAAGCAGCTGCTGGAGAAATGGCTCAAAGAGGACAAGGTGGGTGTGGTTTGTGTTACTTATCGAAGTCAGAACATTTTGTCTTGTCCTCATCTAATGTAGGATTCCCTTAGGCTTGGGGTTAAGGTTAGAATTAAGTTAGAGTGAAGTTTAGGCCTTAAAGGTTAGGTTTTGCGGTAGGGGTTATGTTTAGTCATGAAAGTTCATTTATTAGGGTTAGGTTTAGAACACATTTAGGGTATGGGGCTAGGACTAAGGGAAAATATTATTTTGAAGTACAACATTTCTGATCTGAACTTTGATAGCAATTCTGTGTCTTTCTGTATGTCTCTCTAAAGGAGCGTGAATAGCTGTGCATCTGAACTCCCATCAGAAGTGGTCTTTCCTGTGTCCCTCCCTTTTGTTCTGTTTGTTGTTTCCTTCTAAGATGTGATGCAATCTGTTTATGCTGCACATGCCTACGATTCTTCGCCCTGGAAACAGTGCTCTGAGAGGTCACTGGCTGTTATGTCAGTCTCACTGTTTTCCCCCATTGCTGAATTATAAAAAAGGAAACTGATAGAAATCCTCCATTCCAACTGTTTGTCCAGTGATTTCAGTGGTCTTTGTAACTGTCTGTTCTCAGCTGGAGTGTTCAGAGGAACTGGGGGACCTGGTGAAGTCAGTGGATCCCACACTGGCCCTGTCTGTCTACCTGAGGGCCAATGTTCCCAACAAGGTCATCCAGTGCTTTGCAGAAACCGGACAGTTCCCTAAGATAGTCCTGTATGCCAAGAAGGTACGTACTGTTAAATGGGACCTTTGGCTAGCTGTACACTTGTTTATGGTTGTAGCTGTTGTCTTAGCCATCTTGTTACCTGTAGGTGGGCTACACACCAGACTGGATCTTCCTGCTGAGGAATGTAATGAGGATCAGTCCAGAACAGGGCCTGCAGTTCTCCCAGATGCTGGTCCAGGATGAGGAGCCTCTGGCTGATATAACACAGGTTGGCAGCAGGCGGGGTGTTTGATGAGGATGATGGGTGAGCGGTACAAATGGGCAGGAGAGGCAATGAAGACAGTGGGTGAAATGGGAGGAAGGCTTGGAGATGGAGAAATTATTTGCAAAAGCAGGAGGGGAAGAGGAACCTAGACCAGAGCCTTCTAATGCAGTCTCTGATGTGGAAATTCTGCTGGCATACTTCTTCGTGTTTTGAACAGGAAAGAGTTTTTGTGTCTTTGTCTCTGTTCAGATCGTGGACGTGTTCATGGAGTACAACCTGATTCAGCAGTGCACTTCCTTCTTGCTGGATGCCCTGAAGAACAACCGGCCTTCTGAGGGGCCACTGCAGACACGCCTCCTGGAGATGAATCTCATGCACGCCCCCCAGGTGCCCACGCACCGCCCACACAGCTACTATCATGTGACCAGTTCCCCAGCAGGCTGCTCTCAAAGCCAACCGGACCTTTAACTGACGTCTTTAACCGATTGACATGTTCTATAGGTTGCTGATGCCATCCTGGGCAACCAGATGTTCACCAACTACGACCGGGCCCATATAGCCCAGCTGTGTGAGAAGGCTGGCCTGCTGCAGAGGGCTCTGGAACACTACACCGACCTGTACGACATCAAACGGGCTGTGGTGCACACGCACCTGCTCAACCCCGAGGTGGGAACTGTAGAGTAACACAGGAACTCTCCTCACATCCCCCAGGACAGGCGAGCTAGTGTCAGCCTGATCACATGGGTTTGTTACCACAGCTGTCTGTAGACCATGTAGGGGAACGTCCTTTTACTACGGAACTCCGCCTTTATTGACACGGAGAGCATGGTTACCTGGCAACGGCAACTGACAGTGTTCTACACTAACAGCAAACATTACATGTGACCAAAGATTTGAAAACATTAAGCTATTTTGTAGTTTCACTAATAATGTGCAGTACAAGGTTGTGAATGTTTGTAAAATGCAAGGTAGGAATGGCAGTGTGGGAATTTTTAAAGCATGTTCTCTTTCCCCTTAGTGGCTGGTGAACTTCTTTGGCTCGCTGTCAGTGGAGGACTCCCTGGAGTGCCTGAGGGCCATGTTGTCTGCCAACATTCGTCAAAACCTGCAGATCTGTGTCCAGGTGGCCTCAAAGTACCATGAGCAACTGTCCACCAACTCCCTAACTGAGCTCTTCGAATCCTTCAAGAGCTTTGAGGGTGAGCCACACCGCCAAGCCATTTCCTACACCTGCCTCATGGGATTTCTCCTCCGACCCTGTGCTCTGGAATCATCCGACTAGTCCATAAGCAGCTGGATTATGGTGTGGCTCTGCAGATGTCAGGGGAGAGGTGGACATCTAAGACCTCTACAAGCCCGGTAGACGAGGTGGCCAGGGCAACACTGATTGTCCACACAAGCAGCCTATTTCTAAAAGTCCAATTAGTTTACCTCTGAAAATGATTTGGTGTGAAGAGATCTGATATCATTGCTCAAAACACCAGTTAGTGAACGCAAGAATGTGTAGCCGCTTGTGTAAACAGATTTTGGGCAGTTGGCATTGTCAGTAGATGAGAAGCGCAAGCAATTTCTTGTTTTCTAAGCTAATTCTCGGACTGAAGTGTGTACGTTCACCAACCAGCTTGTAGGTACACCTATCTAGTATCGGGTTGACCCCCGCATGCCTCCTGCTGTTTCAGCTGTTCTATTTTACCTTTTGCTATGTCCAAGGTCTGTTCTACTTCCTGGGCTCGATCGTTAACTTCAGCCAGGACCCTGAGGTCCACTTCAAGTACATCCAGGCCGCCTGCAAGACTGGACAGATCAAGGAGGTGGAGAGGATCTGCAGAGAGAGCAACTGCTACGACCCAGAACGAGTCAAGAACTTCCTGAAGGTAAACGAGAGAGGGAGATTACATTTCAAAGTAGCCGACTTAAAATATATTTGTCTTTTTG
Organism: Esox niger; assembly: GCA_016801105.1. Lineage (NCBI taxonomy): Eukaryota > Metazoa > Chordata > Actinopteri > Esociformes > Esocidae > Esox > Esox niger. The sequence goes on from JACXGJ010009172.1 coordinate 24,354, forward strand.
TTCCTTTCTCTTTCTTTAGTTTAACTGGATTTCCTGTCATTTGTTTTTCTGTGTTCTGTTGACCGATGTCATCCGTCCTGATCCTGTGAATGGGACTAATTGTAGCCTTTATGAAAATATTTTATTTTGCCTTCATTGGTTTGAAGTTGTTCCTAAATCCTGAACTCCGTTTTCCTGATGGCAGTTATTATCTCTTGTGCTTTTCTCTGTCTGTGGAATGGCAGGACATGTACCAGGTAAATTTAGCCTCAAGTGCAGGGCTCCCTTTCCTTTTCACCCCTGCCCTTGACTAATTTCTAGAGGTACAGGATAAATCCTATGATTTGTTTGACCGTTAGCTGAGCTATTAGTAACATGGTCTTTTGAGTTCTTTGTTTTTGTAGTGTTGCTTAGCTAGCTGCTATTTGAGCTGTAGTCAGAGGTTTTGCTGTTGTGTATGTGTGGTCTTTATTTAAGGATAAACCAGCACAAATGGACTCAAGCAAACATGGCCATGATGCTCTAGTAGTCTATTTAAACATGGATGAATTTAAAAACGTAATGCATGGAGTGGTCGGTCGGGGCGCGGCGGCGGGGGGCGGCCGGTCGGGGCGCG
>JACXGJ010009173.1:0-24969 GCA_016801105.1 Esox niger
TTTTGCATATTATCACAGTATAGACTCTACTGAACATTTCCTACTATAATGTGTTGCAATATACACTAAGGAAAGTGATTATTTTTATTTTATTAAAATCGCGTTTTTTACCTGACTTCTATTTTGAAGGCAAAATCCTTAAACCGGAAGTCTTATTGTTGCTACGGAATCTCTAATGTTGCCTGCATGACGCTAATCAGCGTTTTGGGAGCAATATTAAAAAAATCACTTCCGGGTCACGAAAATAAGGAACTTTCAAAATAAAAGAGAACAACATATTACTTGAAAACTGACATAGAGTTTATTAGTTGTTTAAGAAAATGTACCTGTCAAAACATTGAAAACAATTCATGTTTGACCATATTAAAGAGTAAATTCAATAAAAAGTGGGTATTAAAACACGTTCCAGGGGCAGCTTCTTGCAATCGAAACCACATCCCGGAAGTATAATCTTGCCTATGCTTAGCGCATGCGTTTTTGACTTTCAATTGGCCTTTGAAGATCAGCGGCGCTTCAAAGAAAAGTTAATTTAGCCATTCATTATCACCGAGATGCCGCAAAAAATTGTCAAATTCCCAATATAAGCCGTATGCATGTACTAAACGAGAAATAAAGCAGACTTGTTCAAAATACAACCCTATGAGCCAGAGTCATATGATTTGTAAGAAAGTAGCAGAAAGGATCACAAAGAAAGTAGTATACATCACAATTTATTACAGAAAACCTGTTTACTTAACAGATGGGCACAACAGGCTTGAAGTCCAGCATTGTTGTGTGATGCACTCTGGGACTGATCTAAAGATAATGAAACCTTCCTTTTATAATCATTATTTATCTAGGATGCATGTAGATTTGAAGATCAGTCAGTCGCTGCAACGTCAAATCAGCTCCACATCTTGCCAGCCCCCTCCGAGCCCTCTATCCAAGCTCTGGAGTAAAGTTTCCCTGAGCTACAGATTAGGATCGGCATCCCAGTCCTCCGATGCTAAACTTAACCATTAGTGGGGACATTTAAAACAGACCCCAGATCAGTGTCTAGGGGCCCCTTCGCACTGCAGCCAACCTCCTCCTACTGCAGCACTGTCCTCTTCACCACACGGCCATCTTTGTCTATAGCAAAGTTATAATTCTTGGGGTTGTCCAGGGCTTCGTCTATACGCTGGTCCAGATTCTCCAGTGTGATGAAGGTCTTGGCCTCCTCCTGGAATATAGAAGTGAAGGTGGGTTTGTGTAATTGAGACAGACACACAGCAACCCACACTCAGATCCAAAGCTTAAAATGCTACCTTCAAAGAGGTTCCATTTGGGTGGTGACACAGCTGTTTATTACTTTGTCAAGCAAAGGGTTAATGATTGTGCTGTTAATGGTGGTATTGAGTCCTGCTAGCCAGTTCTTTTAAACTGTCAACTGGATCAGTATGATGTAATACTCAACTCGAGGAGAATGATGTAATACTCAACTTGTGGAGAATATGTGATGCACTGCAGTTTCATTTAGCCCCAAAAGTATAGATGCTTCATAGAGTTGGAAAACAAAGGGGTAGGAAATTTATATTTAATGAAATAATTAGGCAAAAAAGCAGGTGTTCATACATGTAACCGGATGATGTCCTCTTCTTTCTCTTTCACTAAGTCTTCCAAGGCCTGTTTTCTTAGAAGGACTGCCTCTGTTTTCTTCAGCTTAGCGTCCTCCATCTCTTTCTGGACCCTCAGCACCCTAAAGGATGAAGCCAGACAGTAAGACAGAGAATGTGAAAAAATGACTGGATGGTTTAAAATGACATGGATCACTTGGACGATGGTGTGTAATGTCCAGCTGTCTCTTCCCCTAACTCCTTAAACTCATTATTATTACTTTAACCGTTTATTCATGACTTAGATAAAATATTGAATCCCGATTTATTACTGCAATTACAATTACGAAGTGCGTACAATTAAGGTATCAGTCCAGGTACACAACAAAAAAAAAATACTTGCGAAACCGCTGACAGACTTTTTGATTGCTATCAATCACAACAAGCCCTCTGCCAAGGGTGACCAACCTGGCTGTCAGGGAAGGGATCAGTAGCGACTTCTGACCAGGGGATTTTTTTTTTAAGGTAAGAGACTAAACATATGGGCTACAGCAGCTATGCCACCAGGGAATCCTCTCCCCTCTCCCATATCACAGACGATGCTCACTTCTTGGGCACCATTCAGAGTGACAAAGCCCCCTCTGTGTGTGTGGTTTAGCTTCTGTTGTGTAAACAGTGTCAGAGAACTGAGAACATTTGGATGCACATGTCACATTGCAAGTATAATCCTAACAATATGAATCACACAGCCCTTTCGTCTAGTGTTTATTGCACCGCTTAACTGTCTAACATGTTTAATACAGTACTTTAAACCCTCAAATGTTTAGTAACTACATACCCTATCATAACGTAACATATTAGGTACACTATGTCAGCCTTTAAAATGTGTTTAGTGCACACATTTTAAAACATATCATCCCTTGTCTAAAGCAGTGCTCTATGCCTTTTCTTATCTGACCTGACCCGACCCCCTGACAACATCCCTGAACTGACCTGATACTGTCTTCGACCTGTCCACATACCAGATCTGACGATTTATCTGACTTCGTACCTGATCTTGAGCATGCGAAGGTTCTCTTCCTGGTTCCAGGTCATGAGGGATCGATGCTCCTTCTCTTCCTGCTTTGACCTCTCCTCTGCCAAGGAGCCAACCTCCTCCTCGTACCGCTTCCTCAGCATTTCCTCCTTAAACTCCAGTCTGACCATCACAACACCAACAGAATACAAAAACATCACGACCATCACAACCAGATCAGTAGCACAGCTTTATCATTTAGCGGACACTCTTTATCCAGAGCGACCGATAAACAATGACATCAGCTAACTCGCTACTTATCTTCAGTACTGATACTGACCTGCTAGTCAGGCAATTCTACTAGAACTACGAGTAACGTTATTCATAAAATAATAATTGGCCGGAAATGCAAGGAAATACAGACTAGCTTAGCGTTAGACTCGGCTTACTAGACTAGACTTACCTTAGCGCCCTCATGATCAGGTCATACTCTTTGAATCTTTCCGTAAGAACCACCATCTCCACAGGATCAACAGGAGGGGGTGTTTTGATGCGCCCTAATTTGGACTTGGCCTTTGGGTCAGTGCGGGACTTCCTCCCTCTGACAGCCTCCACAAGCACACCTCCCCGGGAGGCAAGAAGCCGTGTGACTGGGGTCCTACTGGTAATTACTTGAAACATAGCTACGAACAATCGATTGGTTACTATTAAAGGATTTGGGTGCAAATATTTACCAACAACTACCGGTATATAACATCACAGGACATGCAGGCATGTACGAGTAACATTGGAATCCTTTCATGAAGTAGCCATGTTGATGAATAAAATCCCGGAAACATTCCCAAGGTTAGCAAAATAACTTCCGGTTCAATATTTAAGGGCATACGTTTCTAAATAAATGTTACATTAAAATACAACACGCACTTGAATTGTGTTTGTTTGGCATTTTCTATATTTAATTTATTTTGAATTGTTTTATTTGTGTCAACAATGCTATACACGCAGCCCCGAATTTCCTGTGGGTACTAAATCCATGTCCCTGAACCCTAATCCTAACCAATAACTTTAAACTCAATAACCTAAAATGTATGCCTAAACCAAACCTATCCCAAATGCCTAACCCAAACCATAAACTGAACTCATAAAACCTAAACGTAAAACCAATTGTTTGACCTCATACCTAAACTCTAAACCAGAAATTGACATTATTTTTTGACTAAACAACACACAGGCACACATTTATAGGGTGATGTGTATTGGCGTAGCATCACCCAGGGTTGTGGGTGGCAAAGTCAGCAAGGATTTCCTTGACTCATCACCCTCTATTTGCCAAACTCTCTCACTCTCTATCAATTCAGTTCAATTTAAAATGCTTTATTCACCTACAAATGTGTTTTTAGTGCCAAAGCAAGTGTAATATTGGCACAAGAAAAACCAAATAAAAACCAAAACCGATAACATTAATCTGAAATCTCTCTCAACCATAGTCTGTCTTTGACATTTTCTCTTTACTCTTTTCTCTCTATCTTTTTGTCTCTCGTTTAGCTCAGGAAGGACTCTGACAAAAAACACACTTTAGTCCCTGAACCACAGTTTAGTTCTCTATGTGTTTTACCACAGCAAATCAAAAAATTTACCCTTCCGCCTCTCTTCTGTTTCTCAATTTTGAGTGTGCGACTGAAGACCAATCTTTATCCAACCTCACTGCAGCACTTTTTTCTATTGGTCGGTGAGGGGCTGACAAGGCAATGCATCACACACGCAGATACACACACACACACACACACACACACACACACACACACACACACACACACACACACAGGGGGATTGTGGAGACAGGAGAAGGGGGGCTGGCTGTATATAAGCCAGGGTCTGCAGCAGTCCTGAGCTGGTGCAGTGTAAGACACTCGCTCATCCTGGCAAATGGTGTGCAGAACAAGGGGGACTTAAATCACTTCTGAAACAAAAAAGACATCCTACATCAACAAAAAAATACAAAAAACACAAAAACAACGACCGACAAAAGATCCATCATGAGCTACTATTCTTCAATCTCCTACCGCCGCCCTTGGGACATCGACCGTGGCTCCTCTCGACCCTCCACCACCAAATCCTCCTCGTCCCTCTACTCCTCTTCCTCCCGGGGCCTGGGCCTGGCAACTGGGAAACAGCGGACCCTGCGTCCCTCCTCCCTGCTGGATGCATCTGAAAGGATGGACCTGGCCCAGGCCTCCAGCCTCAACACGGAGCTCCTCAGCCTTCGCAGTCAGGAGAAGGAACAGCTGGTGGGCCTCAATGACCGCTTTGCCACTTACATTGACAAGGTGAGGTGCCTGGAGCAGCAGAACCGGGCCCTTCTGTCGGAACTGGAGGTCCTGAGGAGGAGGCACAGGGACCCGTCTCGTCTCCAGGGGCTTTATGAGGGAGAGGCCCAGAGCCTCAGGGCTGCCATTGACCAGGAGACCGGAGACAAGATGCGGATGGAAGCAGAGAGGGACCAACTGAAGGAGGTGTACACACAGCTAAAGGAGCGCTATGAGGAGGAGGCGCAGCGGCGTACGGACGCAGAGGAGGCACTCCATAGGGCCCGGGAGGAGGTGGGACGTGCAGTGCTGTCCAACTGCGATGCAGAGGCCAGTGTCATCTCTCTGGCTGAAGAGATCTCCTTCCTGAAGAAGGTGTTCGTAGAGGAGCAGGCAGAGCTGCAGACCCAGCTAGCAGCAGCTAATGTGTGCGTGGACATGGAGGTGAGCAGGCCCGACCTCTCGGCAGCGCTCAGGGAGATCCGGGCGCAGTATGAGCGCTTGGCCAATAAGAACATGCAGGCAGCTGAGGACTGGTACCGGGGCAAGTTTGAGTCGGTGGCAGAGATGGCGCTGAAGAACAACGAGGCGGTGCGATCCGTCCGGGAAGAGACCATGGAGTACCGCCGGCTGCTCCAGTCACGCTCGGCTGAGGTTGAGGCCCTACGCAACGTCATTGAGTCCCTGAACAAACAGCTGGAGGAACTTGAGCAACACCAGGGGGCAGAGGTCACCAAGTTGCAGGTAGAGGTCACAACCTGGCCACCAGGGGATTTGGCTAAACATACATTTTACACTGAACCAGAGGCTTTTAGGGCAATGGTTACACATTAGCGAGTGCAATAGTTTACAATGGTATATTCCAGGATAAATACATGGACATTTCCCCAAAAAGTGTTGTAGATAAATCGTTGATCATTTCATGTTGCAGTTTTCTGTCAGCCTAATGCCAAATATTAAGAATTGCTGATATTGTGCAGAAAATGAAAAGAATGTATATCACATGCATCACAACCAAAGTCTAGAGTTGATTTTTGATTATTATGGGATACCTTACTAATTTGGGAACACTTCAATGGCTCCTGAAAAGTGCTCTCAGTCCCATATTACCAAGAAATTTGGGACAGGTTGAGTGGCAGTCAGAGTGGGAATGACGGGGAAGTTGTAGCACTATTCACACGACCCTGTTCCCTCCAAAATGCCCATTGACTGAGTACAGTAGATGTGATAATTCAGCTCAATTAGTGACACATACTTATGTCATTTACCAGCTCATTGAGTCCCGTATACCTTGCTCTATCCAACAGTTCAGATCTAGAAAGTATATGTGATAATGAGTCTATCTAAGCAGCCGGATATTGGACAGTAAATGCGAGTAACTGGGCTAGATAGAGGATAACAACGCTTAGCCTTCTCCAAAGGATGGTGTTTTACTGCACCAACCTGTCCGGACATTCTCTCTCCCCTCCCTTCCCCTACATTCTCCCTCCTTTCCCTTCTACATTCTCTCTCCCTCTTAATTTTCTCTCCCCTCCCCTCATTTACATTCTCTCTACTCTCCCCTCCCCCTACATTCTTTTTCTCCCCTCTCCTCCCTCGCCCTACATTCTCTTTCTCCCCTCTCCTCCCTCCCCCTACATTCTCTTTCTCCCCTCTCCTCCCTTCCCCTGCGTTCTCTCTCCCCTCCACCCCTCTACATTCTCTCTGATTATCCCTTGACATTTTCTGCTCTCCCATTCTCACCATTCTCTCCCTCCTCTGCTCTATTCTCTCTCCTCTCCAAAACATTATTACTTCTCCTATCACCCCTCTCCTTTCGCTTTCTTTCTCCTTCCCTCCCCTCTCCTTCTGTTCTGAGGGAAAAACCATCTCCAAGGTGACTGTCAGTATTTAATGTGACACTCCACAAGGAAGATACCACCAGCAGAAAAAGGTGTTATTCAGCAGAATATCTCTTTATACAATGTATATGATCTAGTACTTCTGAACAATACTTTTTAAGCCTGTAGGTTGTGTTCTTAATCTATACCCATGAGGTTCTGATCAGGTGGTGTTCTTAATCTATACCCATGAGGTTCTGATCAGGTGGTGTTCTAAATCTATACCCATATGGTTCTGGTCAGGTAGTGTTCTAAATCAATACCCATATGGTTCTGGTCAGGTAGTGTTCTAAATCAATACCCATATGGTTCTGGTAAGGTAGTGTTCAAAATCAATTTTCATAATGTTTTATGATGTTTTAATTTAAGGTGAAGATAAACGATCTGGAGAGGGATATTGCAGAGGCCAAGCAGGAGATGGCTCGCTACCTAAGAGATTACCAGGACCTGCTCAATGTCAAAATGGCTCTGGACATTGAGATAGCTGCTTACAGGTAAGTAGCCTAACCCAGTGTCAGACCAAAGCAGTAGTTAGGCCAGTGTCAGACCAACACAAGATATGTTATATTGGTTTTGTCAGGGAATACAGTGAGACTTACACAGGTTACAATGAGGTCTCCACAGGATATAATAAGGTGTAGACAGGATATAATGTGTATACAGAATTCAGTGAGGTGTACACAGGATACTCACAATCAAATAAAAGGATTACTTTTTAGCTATATTCTCATGCTTCTCTATTTCCACATCAATCCAGATCACTTTTGATCCACTGTTTGTTTGATATGACCAACACATGAATGTGTCTTTTCTTAACAGGAAACTTCTGGAGGGGGAAGAGTTCAGGCTGGCTTTCTCAATCTAGATGAATACATCCTCAACCAGATCCCTAATATATCAAAACCCTAGCCCAAACCCCAATATCTCAATACCCTAGCCCAAAATCCCCTCTCATTACCCTAGCCCAAACCCCAATATCTCAATACCCTAGCCCAAAATCCCCTCTCATTACCCCAGCCAAATCTCCAATATCTCATATTTCCAAAATCCTAACGCATCAATATTCCAAAGACAGAAGCGCCCTTGTTTTAAACAAGAGGTCCATTATGAAGAGGTCCCCCTTCTTCTCCACACACGTTGACATTATACTTCAACAAGAAGGACACCAGGTAGAAGTCAGAGTGCTGAGAGAGAGGCTACATTGCATTTTATGACAGCTCAGCCTGTGAGCAATATCTCCCTGATAGAGTTTCTCTTCCCTCTGCTAGCCTGGTCCCAGAGCTGTTGTTGCTGCCTCCTTTTGGGCGTTGTCAAGACAGCACAATCAGACCTGTCACCAGGCTACCCCACAAGAATATCAGCTAAACTCTAAGCAAAATATTTATTATTTAATTTGAATTCTCTCTCCCCTGAGTTCACCCCACTGTACAAACATTTGGCCAACTGTTTGTAGGGGAGGAACAATATTTTAATTAAATTGTTCATCTTAAGAGGCCTGCTGACCTGTTACTATGACATTGTTATGACATATTGATTAGGAGCATATTGATCCTGAGCTCTATCAAGGGGATATTAGTCTCACCTGATCTGCACCCCTGGTTCTGTAGCAGTAGCCAGTGAACCAGTAACCTTAATGTTGATTTACCTTCCTTCTCCGTTAATCTTCCATGATATTTCCATTCGCTTTTCAAGTTACCAGAAGAAGAAGCTTTGATTCAGTTTGGGATATTATTCATGAAAAATATAAATAAATTCTTATCATATCAGCAAGAAACTGCGGGCTTGGAAATGTCATGGAAGACAGCATTGTTAAAGCTTTGTTACTGGTTTCTTCCTCTGATCTGAGAAACAGGTCTCGTCAGCTTCAGCTTCAGTTAGCCCTTTTGTGTTCCATAAAGTCATCCTCCGGTCCGTTTGTGCTAACACTCCATGTCTGGCAGGTCAAGACGTGGCTAGGAGTGGAATGTCAGAACAAAATCGGGCTGGATTTTAGACAAATATGTCCCTACAAGCTATGAGTAAACAGTTAGACAAGAGTAACTTAGCCTGGTAAGCCAAGCTTTTTGTTGTGCACCTGACATGCCGACCAGTTCTGGTTCTGAATGGTGCTGTTACATCATAGGAAGTCAGAACCGTACACATACGCTTGGTAAACCTGTAAGTGCCAACAACTTGCTGAATAAAACCACCTTACTGAACTGCAAAGGACTCCATATATTCTTGTTCTCGTGTCTAGTGTCATTTCAGTACTTTTAGAAATGTCAACATTATTGCTTTATATGAATTCGTTCATAACCACAAATCTTATACCCTGAATAAACTAGCCATAACCCTGGAGGATATAACCTCTACCCAGTGGGGACCTACCTTCGTCCTTGGGGGAACAAGCCTCAACCCTGGGGTAACTAGCTTCTAACCCGGGGGAGCTGTCCTCTATCTTGGGTGAAATTGGCAATTTTCCCCAGAGTAGTCTCTACCCTGGGGTAACTAACCTCTACTTTGGATGTACTAGGCTCTACCTTGTGTAAACAAACCTCTAACCTGGGCAAACTAGCCTCTTCCCTGTGGGAACCTAGCCTCCACCCTGGGGGGGAACTAGCCTCTACTCTGCGGAAAAATGCCATAATGTTACAATATATATTTTTCAAGCCTCATGCTTGAAGGCTTCTAGTTCCGTCAGTTGGAAAAGGAGCAATGAGCAAACCTGCAGCATATCCCACAAACCCCGGAGGTTTCTGGCAGGCAGCCATGTGAAAATGCAATGTGTTGTATCAGCATTACTGTACCCAGTCAACAAGATGCGGCAGTCCGTTATTAACTGTTCCAAAGACAGAAAGGAGAGAGAAGCAGAGAATCACAATTGTCCCTAATATTTAACCCTTATACACTGTATACCCCTAATATATAGCCCTGATACATTACTCTGACCCTAAAATAAACCCTAAAATATGTGTCATAAAACAGATGACTCCTGGAGCAGCTCTGTGGGACTGTCCAGACATGTGTCCCAGTTCTGCACTATGCCGGACCACAACCCTAAATAGACCATCCCTCTAGAGGAAGAGACTAGAGTGAGGACATTTCTGGAAAGAGAAAGTATGTGAAGAGCAAAAGGCTTAGCTGGGAAAGACAGATGTAATTGGCCAGCAGATGGTTACACCTCCTGTCTGAGGAACGGACAAAATGTAGGTTTGACAATTGAATCTCCCAGAAAAGGTTTTATCATCCATAAACCCAGACCTTAAGAATCCTCTCCTCTGTCCTTCCCAACCTGAAGGGCAGGCCCTGGGTTGTATGTATCAAGTGCAGGAGTGTTGATAATGAGAAACGCTTAATAACGTGGGTGACAACCAGGTTCAGTCGAGCACAGACCATAGCTTTGCCTGGCTTTGTGGAGAGTAACAGCTCCATGTTTCTGCTGACACTGAGGAACCGTCTACAAACTTTACATCCTTAAATGACGTTGACAGTTTTCAACACAAGGTGGCACAGTTGTATTTCAGTAGATTATGAATCAGTGTCTAGCTATCCCTATATCCAAACCACACATTTAAAAATCAGCTGAAGAAGCTACCTGGAACAATACTAAGTAACTAGTACTTATTTGGCTATATTATCATTCAAAATGAAATATTGAACAGAATTTCTAATCACATGCAGTTAGATAGTAATTAACAAATACAAATGAGTAAATATAAAATACAGACCTTCCACTTGCATTCATGTTTAAATTGCAAATGTATATATAAATATAGATTTTCCCCTTTCAATTTGATATACAACACTGACAATTAAGAAAATAAAACACTATGAAAGAGCAAGTCTTTGCATTTAATTTCATTTATCATGATAGAAATTTGGAATATTCACAAACATTCCTTATATCGTTAGAAAAGCTATCCAGAAACGGGATTCCATAAATCCAATGCAATTATACGCTTTTTTAATTCAAACATGTAAAGAAAAAGATCTTGATGTTTTCCTTTGTATTTTGATGGAGTCCACATTCCCCTCAGATTATGCCGCGTGGCCACGGTGACTCACAAACAAAAATCTCTATTCCAAAATCACAATCGGAAAATCACACAAAACAATCTGGATATTAAAGAACACAAAAATAAGGCCATTTATATTATTTATGCAGTCTCCCCAGCAAAAGTGTCTCCTTCTCATAGGCGGTAATCCCGGGCGGGACATGACCCCTCATCCTGGGGAAAACTATGATTTGTCCCCCCAAAATATAAATGTAAACATTACTTTGTAATTTAAATAAAAGCAACAGACCCAGTTCTGTTGATTAAAGACATTTCATCGCGCGTTAAAGGTTAAAAAATTGCGACGCCCCTACCCTTTGCCTCACAGTGGTTTTATCTAATGACCCCCATCCCTCAGCAGTGGCGAACTTCGTGCAGGTGCAGTGAATGTGTGGTAATATGACTCGCTGGCGGTTGGAATTCAGTAAGTAGTTCAAACAAAAGATATCTTAGACATTTCTTTAATTCTACTACTCAATACAATAAAAAGCATTTCTAACAGTCACCAGCCTTTATGTTCTCTGCATTGAATTACAGGTCTTTTGTTATGTCAGTTAACGGTTAGCTGATGTTTGGTAGCAAGCTATTACTTCATCCATGCGAGAAGCTTGCAGTGCAGTGTATATAGTGTTCCTTAGCTGGCAAGGCGACAATGTTCGTGGTAACCGTCTGGAAGGCACTCAATTCATATAGCTAAGTAAGAATCCAAGAGCGAAGTATCCAGTAAATTGGTTATATGTTGGTAAGGTCCACACACAATAGCTGAATTTGCAGAGCTACAGTAGCACGCAAACCGATGGTGCAAACAAAAACATTATTACATGACTATTTTTAGTGTCCCCCTCAAAAATTGCTCTTGAGAAAATGTATGTAATAGTCCCCTCCGAACTTGATATCAGATTTTCGCCCCTGCGAAAAAAGTATTGTTCAGAATATTTTTGTCCTCTTTCTCCGGCAAACCGCTCGGCCTCCTTTCAGCGCCCTCTGGCTGGGCTGTTGATCTCTGGAGATGGGGCAGTACTTAACGGTGTGGGCATCGTCTCCGTTGGCACTACATAGGGGGCAGGTGTAAGCCCGGAGGATGGGGCACACCACTCTACCATCTGCCGTCTTTAGGATGTGAGACCCGTACATCTCCACTGAGGCGCCGTTATTTCGACAAAAAACGCAGATCGAGGGTTCCAGTTTAAACCTCTGGGTCTCTTTAAGTCTCCTGTTCATCCCTAAAAAGTCGATCCCACCAGAGCTCGCTCGGTTCATCACTGCCGCGTCACCTGTGCGATTCTCGAAAGGGATGGTAAGTAAGCATCGCTCCTTTGGAGTGTGGAAGGTGATGGTTGATGGCTGCGGGGAACTCTGGGACGCGCAGCAGCTTTCCAACCTACCCGGATCGCTGCCGTGTCCTACAGCGCACGACAATACCAGGGAGTCACTTAAGCACGACGGCGCATTTAGAGGCTCAGTTACTGATTTAAGACTTCTCATTTTATTTTGAGAGACAAGCGTCGACAGACCTAGGTAGTCATTCCAAAAGTTAAAAGTGCTTTCATAAGGAGAACGCGGGTATCCTTGATCCAAGAAATCCATCAAGATTGTTTGTAGGGTATTTGAAGTCTCTGTATAATTATTGATACAACGTTTTTTGCGTTCGTCTGCGGAGCTGTGCGTCCCTCTGGTTCCGTTTCTGCCTGCATGCTCCACACACAGACAGGCGGGGCTCCAGCGAAACAAGTTAATTATCAAGTTTGTTGGTGGGGGGGTCGACGACTCCTGATAACACGTGCCCGACAGTCTAGGACTAGCGCCTGCTATTTTAGTTATTTAGGATAGTTCAAATGCATAAAATAGTTGTGTTTTTGTGTTCTCACCATTAAGATGGTTTTCTCATTGTAGACAGTTTAAATTTCACCACTTCAATGTGCTGAATAATTATTACAATCATTATTTTGATGGCCAAATAAAGACAACCAATATTGTATCAAATTCAACATTTCTGAAGTAAACACAGTCTTAGTTGACCAACGACAGTAGTAGAGATATGAAGGGGTCAGACTCTTAGACACGTCTGTCCCAAACACATCCTATTTTCAACAGCACATTTGGTCCAGACAGAGTGATGACATCACATAAACATGCTATTAACCAGCACATGTTAATCAATGTGTGTGAATCAAGGTGTTAGTAACAAGCACATGTTAATATGAATCGGTAATTGTTTAATACAGGACAAATGTAGGTATCATACAAGTCTAATACAGGAGTGATGTAGGCATCATACAGGTCTAATACAGGACTGATGTAGGGATAATACAGGTCTAATACAGGACTGATGTAGGGATAATACAGGACTGATGTAGGGATAATACAGGTCTAATACAGGACTGATGTAGGGATAATACAGGTCTAATACAGGACTGATGTAGGGATAATACAGGTCTAATACAGGACTGATGTAGGGATCATACAGGTCTAATACAGGACTGATGTAGGGATAATACAGGTCTAATACAGGACTGATGTAGGGATAATACAGGTCTAATACAGGACTGATGTAGGGATCATACAGGTCTAATACAGGACTGATGTAGGGATAATACAGGTCTAATACAGGACTGATGTAGGGATAACTTGGGATTAATACAGTGATGTACACTGCCTGGAGAAGTCAGTACGATACAACATGGACACTGGAGAATAAAGTAAAATACATGATAAACTTTGACTAATACAGCACAACACAGAAGATGTTTGGGGCTCATGCATAGTGGTGCTGCTCTCATGCTCTTTATCTGTCCCTCTAGTTGAGTTTGCTCAGGACCAGTTACCATGGCTACCAGCAGAGCACCGTATAAGACCCTCATCTCACATGCAAATATGGGCGGTTATCTAGTTATCTATGATAATCAAACTGTACACCCCATTATCTACACTAAGGAAACACAATGCATAACAGTTAGGAGACCTACTGCAACATCTACCGGCTTTTAGAGAGGTTTTAGCGTCTTATGTAAGAAACAGACATGAGGTGATAATGTAATTATGTACATTTTCGGTTTGATTGTTGTATTCATGTTTTGGCAATGTAAACATCTGTTTGTCATGCCAATAAAGCTTCTTTGAATTGAAGAGAAGCTTTCTGTCTTGTGCTGATTGCAAATATAAACAGTGTTTCTGTTATCATCCAGCACAAATCGTCAGTTGGGGTTATGTATGTCCAATCTGTCAGACTGTGTGTGTGAGGAGAGTAGGGGTTACCCATCTCACAGAGGCTGGAAAAACCATTTCACCACACCACTCTGCAGCTCTGAATAACACAACAGTACAGAATGGAAATCCATCGGAGACACCCGGTCTCCCCTGGGTCGCATCAGATTATATGATAAATGACAACGTTCATGGAGTATTATCTGCCAAACCAGGCCAGAAACCCCAAGGAGCAGTTGAATTTAACTGGCTAGGAAAGGCTCCCTAAGAAGGCGGAAAATTAGGAATTAACCTAGAGAGGAACCAGGCTCAGAAGGGTGACCAGTTCTCTTCTGGCTGGTGAATATATTAAGAGTCCCAATTGTAATAATTTATAAATGCATGTGGGCTGAGTCCTGAGTCTATCTAAACCTAGTCCAGGTCAGAAGCATGACCAGATGGACAGGGACAACCGGGGAGGGGGGGGGGGGTGTTAGGCAGAGTGGCAGGTATCATCTCAATCTGCAACATAACCAGGAGGACTTTCGACAGGGACAGCAATGAGTCAAGCCTATTACTCCGCAGGTGTGGACCAAGACCCCATGTCCCCCTAAGTTTAAAACGGCAGGTGATGGATATTTTTGAAAATGTTATGAGAACTGATCCTCCTCCCCCAGCACATTAATATAGGGGCTCTGTCTGCTCTACTTCAGAGGGCAGTCTGCGGTCCTAAATGGCATTAATTGCCCCCAAGCTGACTGGCGTAGCTGTGGTTACATGGCTTCTGTAGCGGGTATCCATGGTTACATAGGGTGGCTGGCAGGTCTTCAAGGACAGGCAATAAAATCGGTAGACAACAGCGTCCCAAACAGCCAGCTCCTGGTCTGAAATAGGGTACTATATAAAAGGGAGTAGGGTGCCATAGCAGTGTACTACAGTGTACATCAGAATGGGTAAAACAATCGACCGGTCAATTAGGAGTGTATGCCAGGCCCACTATCTCATCCGTTATAAGGGTTAGGGTCTAACGTTACACTTTTTAGATTTCCATGAAATTATGACTGGTCATTACATGTGAAAAGCTTTTCAAAAAGCATGTCAGAGTGGATTTACTGATTATTGGTCTAAACAAATCAACAATAAATATATTAAAGTAAGGCTGCCGATTGTCCCGCACAATGATGACAGCCTCCTCCTGAGCATTTTAAAACAGGCAGAAACCCTTTTTTCCCCAATTCATGCTTTGGCCACAAATATTCGTATGAGACAAGCAACTTAAGTAACAAAGGTAGAGTCCTCAGAGTACAGAGGTTCCACCTCAATAATCTCTACCTTTCGAAGTGAGCACTTGTCCCCAGAGATTAAAAATACAAGACGGGCACAGGTATGGGAAAAGGGAGTGTCCACATTCCTTGTGACTACTTCAACAAAGCAAAGTAAACAATAGCATAGTTTAAGAGAAGTGATACAAGGCTTGTTTGTTTCTTGGTTGGTGGGTGATAGACTACCTCATTATTTAAAATCTCAAGGCTTTTGACTAATCTTTAACAAGGGGCAGCTAACCTCATCTGTGATGCTTTTTGTAAATGTTTGCTTTTGTCAGAGAGGATTTGGGTGTGAGTCGACAGGTTGGTCGGTTTCAGCAGGGCAGAGCGTGAAGGAAGGCGGGGTTACGAGTATGAGCCCGGGTTCATTTATTAGTGCTAAAGCTTGTGACCTTTAACCATGGCTTATCTCCTTAAAAGTGAATAAAAGCTGTCAGAATAAAGCAGGGATCGTGCCAAACCTTAATTCTTAAAGTTAACTACAAAACTGTTGGTTTTATACTGTATACCCCTGTCTAATAGGTTCTTTATTAACCAATAGTGGATTAGCGAAACACAAGAAACACCTTCATTATCCACAAAACACAGTTTTACTTCCAGAGCACTTACCTATTTCCTCCCCCTGTCGGTTCATGCACTGTGACCTTGCCTCAGCATCACTCTATCCCTAATCCTTGTTTGTCTCACTACTCTCTGGAAAGCAAAGTTAATCATTATTACCATCTAGCACTTTAGCAGTCTGTGCTACAGGGCAGAATTTCTTGGTTGTCATACAATAATCCTACTGAAATATTAGCTAGCCAGTTTACAAGTTATAAAGTTAATATTAAATCTATACATAAATATTATAACTAAATATAATATAGTTAATTAAATGTTATTTATATGTAATATTAACCAGCAGTAACAAAAATTTGGAGTGAACAAGCTTGGTATGACCTAAATATTTTCTCCTGTCACATCTAGACCTAAATTATAAATGGATTCAAGACATGGCTGTTCATATAGATCAGCGGTCAACTTGGAATAAAATAACACATTAGACAATGTTCATCAAAATGTATGTGTTAATAAAGCTCGTTCCATTAAAGTAGCCCATCCCAGACGGCTATTTTGCAGGAACTCTGTTCTGGCCCAAGTCAAGCACTGACATAGATCTAGATTTGGTTTTCCATTGTCAAATTTGATACCCAAAAAGCTTGTCATTTAAAATATTTGTGCGGTCTACAAATTATTTTCATTATTGAAGTCTGCAGCCATGCAAAATAAAATGTTCATTAGTGGACACATTTTCCCCAAAACCTAGACATGGGTAAAACTTCTGAAAGCTCAAACACCACTTCAAAACATTTGATGCATTATCGTAAAAACTATTTGTACTTCGGTACCTCATTCGGAGCCCCTCTGCTTGTTCTGCGATTTACAAATGAAGCACTCATTATAATACTTATTTTTGCTACTACTACAACACTGCTTCCACGTACCCAAACCACATATACACACACCTTTCTTAATTTCAGTATATAAACAATAGTACAATATATTCAGATTACTATATTCATTAACAAACAAAATTGTTTAAAAAGGTTTAATCATAATGATCGTTTAAGATGTTTTAACTGTAACTGAAGGTTTAGTCATTGTACTGTAGGTATATGAACAAAACTGTCACAAAACCAAGACTGAAGACCTGAACACTGCCTTCTGGTCTTTAGTCACACTAAATACCTGGATTAAAGAACAATCATAAAAATTGTGTGCGCGCACACATGCGCGCACATAGTGCACTTCAAGGCAAAAACAGAAGCACTAACAGAAGTTAACACAGCCCCAAATTATCTGATCAACAACAGAAAAACAGAGACCCTTCCCAAAAACACAATATATAAAATTTATATATTTTTTTAAAACGAAGTTTTTTCATATTCAGCTCCTCCACTGTATTTCTAAAGTGCAGGGAAATGTAGTCAGACAGGACCAGTAGAATGACCAACAGGCATCTCAGACAGCGAAGGCTTTCTATGACAAACGGTCAAGTTAGGAACCTGTAAAAACAGGTTCCCATTGATAAGGTGCTTGAAGCTATAGTGGTTTCACCTCTACACACGTAACGATGATTTAAAGCTTGTAGTAAAACAGTTTTAGTGAGGTTTTATTATATAGCCAGCTCACTTTGATAAACAGCCACATTTAAGAATGTGTGTGTTACCTTTCTGCTATCAAGGCACTTCCAGTTTATCAGTGTTTTCAGTCAATATTTGGACAAGCTGCTGGCTAACTCACTGATGAAGTTGGACCAGGCCTAAAGCCCCACGACACAAAGCAACCTCAATTAACAATCTGTCAGATAAGCATCCAAAAGTAACCATACATTTTGTGGTTCATAAATCAAAAAATATATATAAATACAATTTCAAAAATTTTCACTTCTTTGAATTACAAAATACTAGGAAACGTTCCAAAAACAATAGTTGTAATGAAATGGCCAATCGGCTGGCTAACTCTCCAGTTACAAGAGTGTGACATGAAAACATTTTCATTTGTTGACCGTGTCCCGGTCGATGCCTTTGTGTCGTGGCACATGTCTAAACACACACGTCTTGGGTGTGACACAACCAGTGGTTCTCCAGTAGTAGCACTCCTCATTCTTGTTCCTGAGAGACACAGGAGGGGAGAGCTTCATTCAAACGGAGGGAGACTGACCTGCCAGTGCTGTGTGTGTGTGTGTGTATTTTATACTCACGGTTGGTTGGTGAGGGTGGTATTTGTGGCAGGTGATTGGGACAGACCTAATTTCTTCTGCAACACTCTGTCAGGGTGTCGGACGGCCAGAATCACTCCATTAAAAACCTTACCCTGGCAAACACATGGACAACATGGGATGCATGAACATCCTACATTCATGGACACACGGAATTGTATTGGGTTTAATGGTCAAAGTCAAAATCGTTGTTATTGTCAAATGCACAAAATAACCGTGTGGTTCTGAGCAGTGGAAGTCTGATGCCATTGCACGCAACATCTACATAGGAGCACTGAGTAAAATACAAAGCAAACAGTCAATGATAGACAAAATACACATACATGCAAGGTACTGATGGCTTTCTCACAGGCCTCCAGGCTGGTGTAGTTGACAAATGCACAGTGGGACGCAACCAGAACCTTGATACTGTGGATAGTCCCTGCACTGAGAATGGAGAGAAGTAAATAAACAGAGGGAGAGAGAGGATGAGAAAACGAAAGAGAAATGTCGACTGATCTGACATATGCTCTGTAATGCTTAGGCTGTGTGATGAACAGGACATCCTTGCCAAATTTGAGATAAGACCTTTGACATCAATGTTGAACCTATTGAACTTAAAATGGTGTGTGCATATTCATGAACCTACCGTAGAATTTTGTAACTAACTAAAAGCCATGCAGCATGGTTAGTGCTGTGTTCTGTAACTACCTGCCAAGGGGCTGTACAGCATGGTCTGTTAATATGTACAACTAACTACCTGCTGAAGAGGTCGTGAAGCATGGACTGTGTTGTATTGGAACCCACACCCCCCACATATACTGGGTGAAGCCCACTGTGGAGAGAGAGAGCAAGAGGGAAAACGTGGAGAAAAAGACACTGTCAGTACTGTGCTGATATTAACATGTGCTTCACCTGGAAGCAAAACAAATGTGAAGGTTTGTGATTGGCATAAAGTGGTTTGAAGGAGAGGAGATGCTGAAGGCTGGAAGAAGAATGGCTGATAAGGCATCCTACAATTAAAGGTACAACGTTGATTTGTGTCAACTTGGCACCTTACCCCGTATAACAGATTGACATCTAGATTCTGTCCAGGTGGATTGTCTGGAGATGCTTATTATTTTAAAACATTTGTACATTGCTCGGTGGCCAAGTCCGAAAGTAGTGTTCATGTGCACTGATATAGACACACTTCCTGTACGGTACTAGTAAAATGGAGTTGGTAAGGAATAACAGGAATTGAAGAAGAAAAGATGTGAAGGAAAAACCATAGAACAACTAAAGACATGTGCTGTGGTTACACTTTGTGTTATTCTCAATTATGTTAAAGGCATTGCATTCAAAAATTGTTGCATTGTGATGTTAAAATGGTAAAATAAGCAAAGGCCTACTTTGTAAATCGGTCGTGTCCTGTTATAGGGGTGGTGGACCTTTGCTTAGGTTTGGTTTGGATCGGAGGTTTGGATGGAGGTTTAGCCCTGGGTCCTACTCCCTCCCAGAATTCCTCTGTCTCACTGGGTACAACCGGTGGGACATTATTAAGAAATCGCTCTATAGAAGTAGAGAGGAGATGAGAGATGAGAGGGATAGGAAGGTTCATAGAGAAGAAAGAGATGAAAGAGAGAGACATGAGGAGAGATAAAAGGGTGCAATGACAGAAGGAAAGATGGTAGGAAGAGAGAGATTGTCAGCACAAACTGATGTGGGACTCAGGCTAAATGGGTCTGACAGCACAAAGGGAATCAGGCTAAATGGGTAAGAATCCCAGGCTACAGCCACATGGTCGTTACCTTCAATACCAGACAGGGCATTAATGGCTTTCTCAATGTCGCCGTGGACTATAAGGGCATTTGTACTCTCCTCCCGACTAAAGCCCATTTCCTACAACAGAAAAACACATTTAAACATTTTAGTAAGTGCACCCGACTGGCCCTCCAACGCCACTGCCAGCAGCATCTGATCTCCTGTCCAGGGGCTGGCCCTGCTAAGCTTCAGGGGCGCGCCAGACGAAGGAGTCAGGGCGATATAATGCAACCTGGCAAATCATAACTACCAGGTTCATGATGTGTAAGCAAAACAAACACAGTTCATTCCAAGCGGGGCTTTTTAGGGAGCAACGATGTGACACCTAACTATAATGTTAACCCTGAAATCCTATCCATAACCCATCGGGGTGTAGCCAATCAAATCTTCATTCTACATCAGTAAACAGAGAGAGAGACATTCTACGTAGGTGAATAGAGATACATTGTATGTTTGTGAATAGAGAGACGGCGAGAGCCTCTGCAGTTAAATAAATTATTCTGCGTAGGTAACCAAAGAGAGGTTCTGTGTAGGTAACCAAAGAGAGGTTCTGTGTAGGTAACCAAAGAGAGGTTCTGTGTAGGTAACCAAAGAGAGGTTCTGTGTAGGTAACCAAAGAGAGGTTCTGTGTAGGTAACCAAAGAGAGGTTCTGTGTAGGTAACCAAAGAGAGGTTCTGTGTAGGTAACTAAAGAGAGGTTCTGTGTATGTAACTAAAGAGTGAAATGGGTTTGTACCATTAGTTGCATGATCTGAACAGTCATCAGTTCCTGAGCAGCATCAGAACACAAACTGTCCTGCTTTAATACCTCCTTATACGTCTGACACGCCTCAAAATATCTCTGGGGGGTTGAGATGGAGACAAACAGACAGGATTGGGGTGGGGGGAGGTAGAGAGAGAACATAGTGAATGAACAAAATCTTGTTTGATTATTTCTGACAATATTTCAATCTGTAAATTAAATCCTAATATCAATAGTTAAAACCACAAATGATGTCTGTATGTCAATATTTTAAGCCATGAATTATGTTTGTGTATTAATATTTGGAACTATGTATTTTGGATGACCCTATGGTAGGTAATGTCATGGAACTGGCGCATGGTAAATAATGTTGGGGCTATACCTTGAGTCCAGACAGAGCCTTTCCTCTCCTGAAGAGGCCTTTAATCCAGCCAGGATTCATGGACAAGGACAGATCAGCGTCACATAGAGCCCTGTCATATTGATGCAGCTTCTCAAAACAGAATGACCGGTTCCCAAACAGCCTACAACACGTGTAGCAAAGCGTTAAGTATCGAGAACAGCCTACAACACGCGTAGCACAGCGATTAGTATTGAAAACAGCCTACACCACGCGCGGCACAACGGTTAGTATTGAAAACAGCCTACAACACGCGCAGCACAGCGGTTAGTATTGAAAACAGCCTACAACACGTGCAGCACAACGGTTAGTATTGAAAACAGCATGCACAGTGAATAGTATTCCTGCCGTTTGGAACCTAATAGAAGTAGTACTAATCCAGAATGAGTTTCCCTCCGAGTCTCAGTGTAACAAATTACTGACACAGGATCAAGTTCACCATGTTCATGTTAACCTATTCAGAATAATCTAAAAGCTGTCTGTCCCCCTGTAGACAAGTGTTTACAGTCAAAACCTTTCTTATATACTTTGAAGGCTGTTCTTCCCTGGATGCACAGACCTGAAAATCTCTACAAAACTGTTGCAATGTAACATAACATTAAAACTATTCTTTAGCAGAATCATAATGTAAACCAGTGGTAGCCATTCTGTGTCAGGTATGGATGTCTTTACTCACTTAAATTCTGCAGGGTTGTGTTTAATAGCGTCAGTGAAATACTTGATGGCCATTTCTAGCTGACCACATGCAGCAAGCTGATTTCCTATGACTATGGAGAGGAGAAAGGACAAGACACAAAGGAGGAAGGACGAGAGGAGAAGAGAGGGGAGTGGGCGACATAAGGGAGGAGAAAAGACCGTTTCAATTAGTAAATAAATCACAGATATAGATCAGTAAGTGCTGGTCTGTGTCTAAGATGGCACAACACGCCGTATGCATACAGACTCATACAGAGCCCTATTTAATACACTGTTCACTACTTTGACCAGAACATACTCAAGGCAGGGTAGAGCATCTCACCAGTAACCAAATGGTTCCTGGATCGAATCCCCTAGCCAGCAAGGCAAAACATATGGTGTTCTTGAGCATGTTAGCTCCAATTCCTCGTGTAATTTGCAGTTATTAGAATCTGCAATGTGATTCAAAGGTAATACGATACGGCCCGATTCACTGTCCAGGGAATAGAGTGGCATTTGGGAGGCATGTTGATAACCAGGGTATAAAAGCGACTTACGGGCAAGCTCTGTGCTCCTCTTTACAGCATCTTCAACACTGGACTGCACTGGTTTCTGATGGGATGCATTATGTGTGGGTTAGTACATAAAACACTGTGACAGGTGTTGTTAGAACTTTGCACTTAGGCCACAGTAAACAAAATGAACGATGCAGAACTAATCAGTGTCATTTAGCAAATGCACAATTTCAATGGCAACATGCACAAAAAACTGAAACCTAGTGAAAATAGGGCCATTGGTGTCACATTGAGTGGGTTCCCTTGGGGTGCACATTATCAATCACACGACCTACTGAACACAGCCTAGGGGTGCACATTATCAATCACAGCAAATCCTGAACACATAGTCACAGCAGTAATCTTTTCAACTATCTAACAATGACTTGAAAAGGCCCTGCTGTTGACCAACCCCACACACGTCTGGTCATGCAGTAAAATGTAAAACGGTTGTTTTAGGCTCATGTTTATCAGCCCTCACAGGAACCGACAATTTTTTTTTCCTATGCAACCCAGAGTTAATTTATAACAGGTGTTCATTATATTGAACTTGGGTTTCCCCCATCTAAATGTTCCTGCCCCAATGTTCCTCTCCTGTCTGCCGAACTGATTGTAAAATTAACAGTTAACTTACAAAATATACATTTCTAGGAGGATGGAAAACCAATGTTTGTCTTGGAGCTTCAATGTACCAGTCACTGATTGTTCATTCGGAATTGCTTCCTTAAAACAGACAGAATAAATCTGATGAAGAAAACACTGATGGCAATAACTGGTCTCATTCAACATCTGTGACACTGGACAGATAGTAATCACCTCAAATCTTCTTTACATGCTAGTGGATATTGTGGAAATCTAAACTCAACCCTAACATACATTTCAGTGAAGACTCGGTCATGAGACTTTTTGACCAAAAGTATCTTATTTACACAATGTTGCAACAAATGTCGAAGTATAATGACATCATTGTAAAGTTGCACCCACAGCGCATTATCTTTTTTGTTTGATTTTCATAATATCCAATTAAGAAGTAAGGCCCTTCTTTGTCCCCGCAACTGCCAGCGGACTCAGGACTGTTAGTGAATGTGTCCTCTGAATCACATCAAAAGCCATTCTGGTTCTTCTCACGCTGCTTTCTAAACAAGGGCATTTAGTCTCCATGGGATCCCTGAGCTAAGCAGTGTACAGGATTGTTACCTACATCCCGAAGTGACCAAGTTAACCGCAACGCAGCAACTTTAGAGCTCACCCATTCAGGGCTGTTTTTTTATTGCATACTAGTTTGGCTCATCGTGTATCAAATCAGGTGTTGTATATGAACCAGGCGTTATGGTGAGAAAACATTGTTCCTTTCTCTCAAATCACCTTTTTCCTGACAATAACCTCCTCCCACTGGTCCGGCACAGTCTCCTGGGGCGGCTGGATAATAGTATTTTTCTTCTTCTTCTTCTCTATTTTAGGGTTCTGCTGTAGTTGTCGTTTAGCAATAGAAGCTGCCATAGAGACAAAACAGCTACTCATATCCAACTCCTGTATAGGGCAAGTCACAGATAAAGAGCTGGTTGAAAATAAAGAGTATACACGGTTGTCTTTAACCAGTTTGGGTGCCTAACTGCTAAACAAAGGCAGAGGTGTGGAGTGTTAGCATTTACAGACTGGGAGCCAGGAAATCACACACCAGCAGGAGCTAAGCGAGAAAACCCTTACCTCGATCTCCCTGGTTAAGGTCTCATGTCCCTCCGCCTCCGTCTCGTCGACATCACCACCACAGTTCTCCGTCTCTTCAACAAAGTGAGCAGACGGCACCTCCGGCTGCCTGCTGCAGGCTGCTCCTCCAGCTCCCGGATCAAAGGTCTCTTCGATGCCCTGCTCACTCTCCACATCTGGACTTTGTTGTCCTTGGTCCTTTGTTTCTGAGGGAGTGCATCTTCCAGGCTTGGACACCACCTCATCCTAGACACATTGGGAAAATGAGTTCAGTATAGAACATGCATCCCCTAGGTCCAAGTCAGCCTCCTGGAACCGGGGCAACAAGGTTGGACTCATTCATATTCCATTACATGTCGGACTTCTTAGCAAGATATTTTATAAATCACCCCACTCCATGTTTTTTTAATCTTATTTCTAAAAACAACAAAAGACAAATGCCTATACTGTAGAAACCAATGTTTTTGACTTATATGACTATACAGACAAAAATCTGTATCAGTAGAAAGTGGTGGTTTGGACTATATGGGAGGAATACAGGCTCAATCTCTTGGCCACAATGACACAGCTGTACTGCGGGCCAGTGATTTTACAATGGTGCTATTTAGCATTAGCATGCATTACTTTAGACCTGGGCTCAGTGGGTCAGTTAGCATGCACTACTTTAGACCTGGGCTCAGTGGGTCAGTTAGCATGCACTACTTTAGACCTGGGCTCAGTGGGTCAGTTAGCATGCACTACTTTAGACCTAGGCTCAGTGGGTCAGTTAGCATGCACTACTTTAGACCTAGGCTCAGTGGGTCAGTTAGCATGCACTACTTTAGACCTGGGCTCAATGGGTCAGTTAGCATGCACTACTTTAGACCTGGGCTCATTAGGTCAATTAGCATGCACTACTTTAGACCTGGGCTCATTAGGTCAATTAGCATGCACTACTTTAGACCTGGGCTCAGTTAGCATGCACTACTTTAGACCTGGGCTCAGTGGGTCAGTTAGCATGCACTACTTTAGACCTGGGCTCAGTGGGTCAG
>JACXGJ010009174.1:0-24917 GCA_016801105.1 Esox niger
TCTCTCTCTCTCTCTCTCTCTCTCTCTCTCTCTCTCTCTCTCTCTCTCTCTCTCTCTCGGCCTTGTAAGGCCATAGGGTGTGGATAAGTGGAGACATGGAGATAAATATACAACTCTGATATGAGTGAGGCCTTCTAAACACAGAGGGTAGAGGGTAGAGGAGGAGGGGGAAGAAGGAGAGAGGGGTAGGATGTGGCTTCTAAAATGTCAGAGGCCAGAGTCATATGTCCAGTAAGGAGATGGTAAACAGGCTGTCTGAGCCCAGCTGTACACGACATACAATACTGGGTTGTTTAGAAAACAATGACCGCATGCATAAAGTCTATTTATATATTATGTACGAATGTTAGTGGGTGTATCTGCATGTGCATATACCTGTAATTATACATATTATGCTGAGTGGAATTATGTAATAGTTTTATTATGCCAAATTCAATCCGACAAGGTTATTAGAGTCAACACCATGACAGTGCATCTGAAATGCTTAACAGAGTGCATGCTTCAGCCTGCAAAATGAGAGCAGAACTCAGTAAGCTTTGTTGCAGCCAGAACTGACTCCCACACATAAGACCCAAATGGACATGAGCAGATGGGTCGGCTTTATCTGACCTTTAAGTAAAGTCCAGTTCATTCACCTTATCAAGGGTGAGTGTTTTGCTAGGGAGGGAGCTACACAGGAGTAAAGTCCATCTGTTCATGTCAACACAGAGGATATTCAGAAGCAACCAACAAAGGCTAAACAAACACTGTAGGATTGGGTGTGAAATGGCACCCGGTTTAATAGTGCCCAGAAAACCAGAGGCAGGTTGGGGTACCATTTAAGACATCCCCGTGAGGATAAAGAACTTGAAGAGGGCGGAAACAAAGACTTGTCTAAAAAGCACATTTGAAAAAGAATCATAAAAGAAAGCGAGTCGAAACGCAGAAAGGGGGGGGGGCAACAGATGGAGAGGAAGACAGGATGTTTTAATGTGCTGTAAATTGGTCTCACTTACAGAGGAGGGGCGGGGAGATAACAGAGGACTAAACTAACAGACGCCCCGGGGGGGTGTATTGTGTATGCGTTATAACTACTCTCGTGTCCGGAGGTTGCACAACGCATGGCCCAAAGTACCAGGCCAAAAGACACTCATCCCGCAGTGCTAATCAATCCCAGGCACGCCACACAGTGCATTCAATACGAAGCCTGAGTTTACACAGACAGCGCAGTTCAGATTATTTACCCGCAGCCAAATCTACAGTACATGCTCTCCCAGGAAAGATCAGCGATCAAAGAGAAGCAAATGTTACATTTCCATTCACCATCTATAAGGTCAACACCTCGAAAAGATGTGATATTAAGCGTATATGAATTTAGGGGAGCTTATTAAGTGACTACTGGCCCTCCTCCTCCCTGTGCAGTGGCATGTCTGCAAGTAAAGCAGTGTCAATCTCATCCCTCACCTGGGTTGACAAAAATATGGGACAAGAATTTACAGCTCAGTTTTATTCATCCCTGAGGGACAGTTGTGTGTACATAGTGTGTGTACATGGTAACACGAGCCATGCTAATTTTCTCAGTTCCTGGTCCAGTTTAACTTTGGTGGATTGCATCATCGTCAGCCCCCCTGCTGGTGGTTAACATCTACACTTTGGCTTATGCATCAGCCTGATAAATCTGGACAGAACGTGCTGCAGCCGAAGAGATACATGGGCTGTTTGATAACGGCGGCCGTTCCGGCACTAGAAGGTCCACAAGAATGTCTTGTGTGCTGGATGTAATGACTGAATGGATTGCAGCCAAGTCACTGTGAAGCCCACAATATACCATATACTGTCCATTCTATATAAGGCTGTGGCTGAATGCGAAGGGCTTGATGTTGTCACTATGTGCTAAAAAAAAAGGGCTCTGGGAAAATTTGTCAAACACACATGACCAGAACTGCCCCACTAAGGCTTGACCCAGTCTTTTCCATTCAATTAAAGGGGCATTCCACACATGTTTTGTCCCTGGCGGTCAGTCCAAGCGTAAACATAAAGATACAATCTTTGTGTATTCATGACTAATGTGGATGAATTCCGATAAGTCACCATTATCAACTATTGAGCTTTTCTAATGTCTACATACCTACTGAATCAAACCGTTCACCCTCTTCAAAACACTAAACCAAATGAAGGAGTATATTCATGTTGGTTTTCTCATTGGGAGGCATACTATCAAAGATCATCTTTCTTAGCACTCCAGAACATGTTGTGGTGGAAATACAATACATGGACTGTGTCTCTAACCTTTGCCTGGCAAATGCTGTACTAAGCGGGAGCTGCTCTCACCTGACAAACATCTATAGTAAGCAAACTGTCACACTAGTCACAAGCGAGAAATCGGGAGTTAGTGTTAGATAACATACTGGCAGTTTAAGCAGCTGAAGTCTCTTCCGCATTGACTGTGTTGAAAGCCGAGAAAAACATTTACCTACTGTGCAATGAGTTTCTTAGCTAGCAACCTACAGGTGAAATTAACAGCATGACTCTCTGCTAAATGATTAGACCTTACATTAAATACTGGAAGAATCAGTAATCAACCTACTGATTATAATTAGTCTGGAATTCACTCAGAGTCTGTGCAGCGAATTTGCTAACGCTACTGGCCTGCATACAGTTTCAACAACAAGAACTCAACCGCATGATCACGCACGAACAATGAAATCAATTTGCATAAAAAACAGTTTGGTTTTTTCAAACTTTCCAAAGCAGTACAGCTGAACTAAGCAACTCCTCTTGACCTTTCTGCCTCCAGCACATGTCAGATAAAGGTGCCCTGGAATACCTTGGGGGGAGGGAGGGGGGTCCAAAAGGGCATCAAGTTCTCTTCAAAGTGTACTACATCCAACCGTCCACTACATTTAAAGCAGAGCACTTGGTCAAAGGCATGTCAGGATTGCCTCCCTATTCCATATGCAGTGCACCATTTGGGACGTGGTCACCTTTGACCAGGCCATGGGGGTGACTCCTACATTAGGGGTGAATGGATGGTCGACGGACAGGAAGCCGTCACCACCGCACGGCGCCCTGACCCATCAGACGCCCAGAGATGCATCCGATGTACAAGCTCAGAACTCCCAAAGGGAAACAAACGCCTGGCGACCATGACAAGGCTGCACAGGGTCTCAGTGTGGCATCTCTCTGCCAGAAGAGAGGTGAGATATGGTGACCGCATGCTATCGAGGTGTGAGGCTGGTAAGGCCTATTGTTAGACTCCCAGAGTGGCACTGTTGCTTGGACAGTGTTCTTAGCGTTATTTTGTAGATTCAAGTGCAGTGTAGAGTCGGGGACAGCTGGGGACGGTGAGTTGTTGTATTATTTCACTGTGGTTTATGGGAATTATCCTTGACAGACAAACAGGACTATTTCATGAACTGAATAATTCCCTTACATGAGGTGTGCCTGATGCAACAGTGAAAAATATACTGTTGTCGTCCAAAAACAGTAGTAATTTCATGGATATTCAGAATATGTGCTAGTTCAACTAGCTGGAGATTCCTCTGGCCAGAGCACAGCTCTTGGATCTAAGGACACAAAATAACGACTAATCAATGACAGGCAACGTCTTAGACATAAAACTGTCTGTGCAAATGCAGCCCAAAAATTGGTATGAGAGAAACAGATAGGACAGATTTAACATTAGGGAGATACACTCTGGACGCCCCTGACGGCAACCCTCCGACCTAGTCAATCTATCCTCTACCTTTGTTTACACCCCCTGCTGATGGACGTGATATACAATGATAAACAACAGATACTGTCTGAGAGGCTAATGTGAGTTTACATAAACTAAGGAGAAGAGAGCCATGCGACAGAGGGTCTCGGACACAGATTTTAAAGGGTTGGATTGGTTGCATATATGGTCCTGTCATAGTCACAGCAATAAAAACACAATTTTGCCTATCGAACCACTCATACAGAACCACATAAACCCTACGTATTGCCGAATCTAAGTCGAATGTGTGACCATAGAACGTGGAGGCCAAGCAATAGGCGTTCTGTGGGCTGATTTATGTAGACTAAACCACTAAATTGACAATAAATAATAAAGATTTGCTACGGCCAAAATGTATTTTTGTTACGCAGCCTATTTATACATAGAGGAATAGGTACATTCAGATGAATTATGTGATAGTCTGTATTTAATTATTGTATATGGAGCTTAGATGTATATACATTTATTTTTATATAGGTTAGAGCCCAATCCCCGGTTAGCCTAAGTGGCTGCACAATTAAGAAAACAAATAGGCTAACATCTTACCTGGCTGAGAATACCCAGTCTTCTCAATTCAAACACGCTGTAGTTGTCTAGTTGGGGGGTAATGTGTTGTAGCTACTGTTCCTGAATTTGAGTGAAATGGAAGCTCATCAATACAGAGATTGACTAAATAAAGAAGTGATGAGTTTTGGACCGTACTCGCGCTTTCGCTTTCAAGCATAACCAGAGAAGTTCCGGACTTTTCGTGCGTACGTATTCCGTCTGAAGAGTTTTCATGACTTTACCATCCCTCTGGTGTCTCTTTAAAATAAATTCCTCCTAATGGCTCCCACTGAAAATATTAGATCTCAGTGAACTTTCGGCATCAACAGGTGAAATGGAATGCATGAATGTAGAACGAGGTAGGCGGGCACATTGACAGACAAAGTCACTGTGAAAACGCGGCTGTGATCTTGAGAGCGCGTCAGACTGACTACAGTTTATGTGGTCTATTATGAGCTACCTCCGTATAGACGTGAAAACTCTATTCTGGGCTTTCCTGCGACGAAGCGAATTTCCTTTAAAAACGACCTAATTCTAAACAAAGTAGTGTTGCTTAATTCAGCTCGGCTAGGCATTTGGCAACCTGCCAACCCACCTCGCGGATCTGTTCAGCTGTTAATGCCACGGTGGACCTTGGAAAGTGTCTCTACATGCCTTGTAAATCTCTCCACTTTGTCTACTGTTTCCAATGGCTTTTATCATGCTGTCCCGCCCCCTTAACAGTATTCAATAAGCAATGGTGTTATCATAGATTATTCCCTCAGTCTCCCCTTAATAAGACCATGTGGACAGGCTGTAGGAGAATGTCCTGAGCCAGAGTGGGTGGCAGTGTTAGTCCAAAGAGAATGAGTGAAAGGGGTAAAATAGAGCAGATGGAAGAGGCAGAGAACAGGCGGGTTAAAAGAACAGCTGCAGACTATATTCTGTACACAACACGGTGAACAAATATGGCCTTTATTCTTGAGGCGAAACACAACAAGTCAAAAGCATAGCTAAGGCGTGAAAACCACACTCGTTACACCCCTGTATTTCAAAACAATGAATACAGGTGTGTCTGTCAGGGAGTACAGTAGTTGAGAGAATTGCTTCATCTGAATGTTCTGTTTGTCTCAAGTGGTGACAGGGACAGTTGGCAGATTAACTGGTCTGTGTGTCTTGTCTGCCAGTAACGCATCGGCAACAACAACACAACACAATCTTATCTTCTAACGTCTTCTTTCACTTTCAATAAATCTTCTGTATGTTCACAAGGCAGTTTCCGTAAATGCCTAAATTCAGTCATTCCTCACAAGGTGTGCTGTGTGTTTTTCAATGCAGCCAATACCAAGTGTGCTCTGGCAGATGGTCTTCTAGGATGACTCCACTCAAATGGGTAGTTGCAGGACAAAGGAAAGGGTTCAGTGCCTTTGAAATGTGTCTGAGAAGTATGAGCTCAAAACACAGCATCATTATTAAATGACCAGACAGGTTCCGACAGACAAACACATACATACGCAGTTGAGTCAGCGCTAGACACTCCCTTCTCCCCAAACCAGTCTACCAGATTTAAAAACAGATGTTTAAATTAAAAAACATATTAAAAAAAACATTTACACAGTACATATATATGTGTATGCACACAAACAGTTTATCTCACCATATGGCAATGAAAGTATAGGATGAAGTGTAGATCAGCTGATAAAGGCTAAAACCACTGGGCTGAGTTAGCTACACGTCTATACTATCTTCTATACTATATGAATTTTATTGAGTCATTACAGTATGGTCCTCACTAGACAAGCTGAGAGTACAACAAATCTAATGATACTGGATGGACAGAAGGCAGACAGGCATGTCTTTGATGAAGATTGGCTATTCACAATGGAAACTTGGCCCACGGTGATTTTAAAAGGCAAATAGGGGAGTTGGGTTTTCCTGGTATGCAAAAAGGCCACGACTGGCAATAGTCATAGCAGTGTGTTAGTGTTTCACCTTGACTGGGGGTTCTGGAAAAGCCATGTGGAAGAGCTCAATTGTATCAGTCGGGCATTCATGAATACTAAACCATGAATGGAAACTTCCATCGGAACATTGTCCAGACGTGCAGGTGATTAAACAGGTCATCTTATTGATCTTTTAAATAGGTCTAATTTTTTTCTAGGACTTTTTTTTCATTAAGAATGTTATATTATACATGCCAAGTATTTATGATCATCTATGCCAATTCATCTTTTACTATACAGTTCCGGAAAAAATTAAGAGACAACTGCACCTTTTTCTTTCCTTTACAAAAAAGTTGAAAGGGAAGGTTTTGAGTGAGGAAGAGAAGGGTTAAAATATAGACACCACTGCAAATTGAATGCTTCTGTTCCTCACTCAAAACATTCCTTTGTAACTTTTTTGGAAAGGGTGCAGTGGTCTCTTAATATTTTCTAGAGCTGTATATTATGAATAAATATATAATTTGATAGCTTTTATTTTTTCTTGGATATGAATGATTGTATTTAAAATATTGCTGAAAATAAAATCCTAAAACCATTTTCTATTAGACATTCAAACTTGAGGTCTTCTTTCCAGAGGACTTAAGATATTGGCACCGCAATATCTTGGAGCGAGGAAAATCACCATATTGTTTATTCCTAAAAGTGATTTAACAAGAGCCGAGACTATCACAGGGGAGGGTGAACTACCATGAGAAAAACAGACAGATCTCCTCTCCCTGCGGTCTTGAAGCTAGAAGCTAAGAGAAGTGGCCCTAGAGAATGTACTCAAATGTTTCTGAGGGAAAGCATGAGTAACAAAACTGTTCAAGTCTGTTCAAGTAATGAGAAAGTGGTAATGCTTAAATACAAACCACACAAGACATTATCTTTCTGAGCCAAAAGGGGGGTGTGGGGGTGTGTCTCAAATGTGGAGTGGATTTAATCTGCTGGACTGAACATGTCAAACAGTTACAAAATGGTGGTTAGAGAGTTATTCAGAGCCTCACTTCCCCTGGACTTACAAAGGAGGCTAAGGACACTGATCACAAACGTTTGAGCTTCACGACAAAACCAAATGTTTAACTAGCCACTGGAGCTACAAGCAATATACGGCAGTTTAATGGCATGAAAAAAAACATTTTTCACCTCTTCATGATAACGTTACTGTGTTTTTAAAGGTCAAATCATGCTTATGATTTGACCTGAAACAGTATGTTTGGCTAGCCTGTACTCATTGCAAGAATAAAACATTAAGGTTAAAATCACTGACTTAAACATGTTTAAAGCGGCCAAATCATGGAGTCTGGTTGGACTGGCCAAACCTCACTGACCTGTGCAACCAGGCCAGAGTGGAGTTGAAACTGACACAATGACATGCAAACTGAGTTACTGTCTCTGACACAGTAGTGGCAGATAACCTGTGTGGTTGGAACAGGTTCCCATCACATGTGGAATGTTTCTTCCGGAACATTTCTTCAAATAAGTACAAACCTGGTACTGATTCTGCCACAGCAGCATGGGACTGGTTTCAGGCTGCAGAGGAAACTCTGTCACTAGCCTGGACTGTGCAGACCAAATTGTCCCAGACTTTGTCACCGATGTATCAGAACTCTGTTGTTGGTGAGGACGTCCTCACCTTGACTTATAATGCAAGCTTACACGTTTTTCAAAATATGATCTTGCACTCGGCCATCCCACAAACCATGATCCTCGCTACATATGGCGTTAAATATAAGGGAGTCTGTTGCATGTGTGTTGTGGGTGGCACATAAAATATAATAAAATATACACTAGTGTCCCAAAGGATCAGCACCCTTGCACTTTATTCAAAAGAGGCAGCATTTCTTATAGAAAACTGTTGAAATTCAGAAACGAATCAGAATAATTTACTCAATCCTATCCCCTAAAGAAATCCTAAAATGGCCTGGGCGGTATAATTGGCATCTTCTGAAGTAGAAATTATTTCATGTCAAGCAGGTAATTCTACACGTTTTGGAGTAAGCTCACCTGTGGTGAGTTGCAGTTGCCTGCAATATGAAACTCAATCATTCAACAAGTTTAAGTAGAAAAAAAGGACTCTCTGGCTTTGTGTCTTGGTGTGTACTGCAGTGAGCATGGAGAAAATATAGAAAATCTGAGAATTGCCTTATGTCAGAAACATGTTGCCGCCGAGCAATTCAAGGCTACAAGTTCATTTTCAGGGATCATGACGTTCCTGTTACCACCATGAGTTCTGTTACCAAGAAGTCGCAAGAGAAAACTTGATAGAAGTTATCTGCTAAATATTGATCAAATGGTGGAAAAAGTACCTTGATGAACTGCCACATATATTCAAGCTCACACAAGGTACAACAGTTTCAACTCAAACCATCAATCGACAACTCAGTGAAAGGGGTTTTACAGTAGGAGACCCAGCTGATCTGCACTACTGACGAACACTTAATGTATGACTGTAGTTTGACCTGCACATGCCATAATCATTGTGGGAGAACATCTTGTGTTCAAATTAGAATTTAGTAAAGAAACCTCAATATTTACAAAAAACTAAATTAAGCGTTCAAAAAAGGCACACCTTCCCCAAAGTCAATGTACTTGGACCAAAGGCTAAATATTAAATATAGGGTGTCAGTATTTGGCATCTTGGATATAATTTCAATTTTGTATTGTCAACAATATTCACAAATAGTTTCCAATGTAAAACCAGAATAATATATATTTTTTTAATGTGGAGGATCAATTAAAGTAAAAAAACAAATATTTGATTAGGAAAAATATTCACCGCCCTCAGCCCCCAGTCTTCTTTCTAATATTTTTCAGGCACCAACAGGCTGAAGATCATTTTTCAAGTCTTGCCATTGATTTTAAGGTAAGGTTGAAGTATACAGTCATCTCAAGAAGTATTAGCACCCTTTGAGCAAAATTGAATGCAAAAGCATAAACTCATATCATTTCTATCCTGTTGTTTTTAAATAAAATAAAAAACAACATCCATCAGTCTTTTATTGAAATTAATTTCAATCAATATAATGCAACAACATTTGAGAAATACTTAAGCAATTCACACTAAACACTTGTACATCAGTTTACATTAGTGTCTGTCGACCTGATAGCCAGCAAGGTGAAACCAGTAAAACCACATACAGTACAGATCCATAAAATGATTGTATATACTCCAGATATTATTGTTGTAAGTGAGACCAAGGGAAATGCTTGGACTTGGGATGCCCATTTGACCTCTACATGTTGAAGGTCTTTGGGCCAAGTAACTGAAATACCAGGGCCCTGTGCTACACCTTAGTAGCCATGGCTATTACTGCTTGTTGCGTTAGTTTTTCAGAGCCATTTTAGTGGTTATGGGCAGACTTGTTGAGTAGAAATGAAGGTACTATTTGTAACCTTGACTGTTGTTGCACATTACGACTTGCATAATGTATCATACATTTTTCATCTGATTTGTGGACTCACATAAATATATAAAAGGTATGTATATGGTCTTGGAAAGGCCATGTGGAAGAGCTCAATTGTATCACTCCAGCATTCATGAATAAACCATGAATGGAACCTTCATCAAAACATTTTCCAGAATTACCACTGCAACTCTACAATTTGTACAGGATTTATCAAAGAAATAGTTAATTTAGACATTTTAATTAGAACATATTTGATTAAATATAAAAATAGGTCATTGTACTAATGCACACATTTTTCCGAAGATTTTAGTAGAAATGTCATTCAGTCAGAATGTATATGTCAAGTATTTACGATAATGTATAATAATTCATGCTATTATACAAATTCATTATCTACTATTAACCCACCAAATGAGAACCACAGATTTCTTCATAAGCAAACAACAAGGAGGAATGTTTAAAATAGGAAGAAAATGTATACATTGTATGACAATGAATCACTATGAAAACTTCAATTTTGATATTCATTGGATATTAAATATAGCATTTAATTAAATAATGTTCTGGCTTTGTTATAATAAATGTCCCCAAAGCAAAATCATTAAACCATTTTCTAAGTGACATTCAAACTTCATGGAGTCCACACACCAGGTTCGCAGGCACAGCAATATCTGGTAGAAAGAAAAAAAAAAATCACCCTAATGTTCATTTCTATAGATAAGTTAAAAAGACCTATGACACACAGGGGAGGTGAACTATGAATTACACTAAAACCGACACTATTTTCAAATAACCGCCCACTGAGATAACGTTCAACATCAACAAAATCAGTGCAGACCTCAGTTGCCCTCGAGCAAAAAAACATGCCATAGTCAACATCAAGTAATCAAATCAATGTGGAAAAGAAAATATAGTTGGTGCGACATATTGCAGTGCGGTCATGGATAGCTTTGTCATGCTCATTCCCATGATTGAGGTTAACTGAGGTGAAACACCAAAGATAATACCTCTATTGTAATGCAAGTTATATATAATCTAGATAATAGAGCCTTTTGTAATATAAAAGCAACCGATAATAGATCAATTATTACATTGTAATAGACCTTCTGCAGAGTGCCGACAACCTGCAAAATATGTACCTATCATAGCAGACTTATATGAATATAAATATGTACCTATCATAGCAGGCTTGTATAAATATAAATATGTACCTATCTTAGCAGGCTTGGGGAGGTTCAGGTTGGACATGATGTCCACAAACTCCTCCACGCTTTTGGTCAGACGGGGGTTAAACCGCTTCTCCTCAGCCACTGTGGAGGCAGTCTGACCTGCATGTTTTGTAAGACAGTCAATGACAAAAGTAAACTCTGCTTCTGAAGAGAATGTCTGACTCTGTTTATGACTCAGAGGAGAAAAGACCATAATGTGGAAAAAGAAAACAGCCCTAGATGGAAGACAACAGTTATTACACAGATAAAGATTGGTGATACACAGCTGGTTGCAATCATAATGTTTCGAAGAATTGTCAAGGTATGTAAACCTTCAGGGAATGTGTGCACAAAAAGTGAGACATAAATACCCAAGCGCCTTGATCTAAAAGAGGAACGCTGGATAGGACAGGCTGAAGCACAGAAATGTCAGAGCATGAAGAGCCTACCAACCTTTGTAGTCATGTGCAGGGAAGACAAGGCACTGAGGAGGTAAGGTGAAGATCTTCTGATGGACTGATTCATAGAGCTTCCTGGAGCAGCCTGGGGAAGAGAAACATGTAGATCAGAACAATTTCCAGTAAACCAGTGAAAACTAAAGAAAACCCTATGAAACATATGTGCATTGCCAATCAGCAGGACTCGCTTTCCTTTTTTCTATTACAAAGCCTTTCAGGTTGCATTTCACTGAACATAATCTAGGAGTAGGTTACTGTGAAACACTGTGATAATCAAGACTAAACCTCAAAGACACTCCAACAGTGCCACCTTGTGTCCTCTACGCAGAGCTACAAAAACAATGCAACAAGTACGAGAGGCAAACAAATGAGGTTTGTTCAACTTTTCAGAACCCGATTATTGTACAGGAATGATATATAGCCGCAGATTCACTGTGGTGTTGTCACTGTGCTGGCCAAGATATTGTCTTTTTAACACAGGCCCCATCCAGCATGAACACAGCATGCTGGATGGGGCCGTGTTCAGCTTAGTGTTTATGTTACCCTGTTGGAAGTCAGTCCTGCCACAGCCCCTGATGAGCAGCGCGTCCCCAGTGAAGGCCATGCCGTGGTCCTCGGTCACCAGCGTCACACAGCCGTCGGTGTGCCCTGGAGTCTCCCTCACCGACAGATGCTGAGGGACCACAGGACAGAGGGGTTAGACAGACAAATGGAAAAAAAAACAAGGACAGATGAAAAGAAGGACGACAGCCTTAGAGTCGTAGTCTAAGCCCAGCTTAAATATTTGAAACAATTATAGTCAAAGCCTAGGCCCAGCTTCAATGTTTGAAACATTTATAGTCGAAGCCTAAGCCCAGCTTTAATGTTTGAAACATTTATAGTCGAAGCCTAAGCCCAGCTTTAATGTTTGAAACAAAACGCTCCACATCTAGAAGTTGTTGGCTGACTTCCGACAGAGGGTGATTCTTTATAGCTAGTGGACTATGGGTCAGCCCCTCACGTGTTTGCCAAAGTGGATCTTGTCGCCCTCGGACAGGAGGATGTCTGCGCTGGCTCCACTGTGTCGGGATATAGCACTTTTCATCCCGAAAAGCCTGTTTTTTAGCAACCCGGTACCTGTAATGTGATCTGCATGGCAGTGGGTGTTCACTAACAGGGAAAAAAAGGGCAAAGTTAGTTGTGTGCCATCTTATAAAAAAAAGAAAAGGGAATTGTGTATATGTGTATTCTGTGGGTGCGTGTCAGATTTTATTAGTCACGTACACAGTTTAGAGCAGGTATAAAAGGGGCAGTGAAATATGTGTGTGCTAGCTCCTGCAAAAATGCAGTTCAATAGTAAGACTTTAACCTTGTTTTGTTTATTTTGCAAAAAAGGTAATATTAGGATATACTATTAAGAAATGTACCTTACAAATTTTCTTTTGGGTGTGTTTTGCAGACATCCAAGTTACCTGCCACTTTCAGATTAAACCCCAATTCCTCTACCAGCTTCAAATCCCTTTCAACTGTCTCCAATACTGGATCAATGAGGACTGCCTCCCTGCTCTCTTTATCAGCCAGTAGATAGGTGTAGGTGCTGCTCTCTGACTCGAACAGCTACATAGTTAAGAACAAGCAAAGTAAGATAAGTGAGTAACCATGGGTCAGCGCTAAACAACTCCAATCCCGAGAGGCACTTCTGTTTTTAATCCTCTCCATACGCTCAGGGACTGAATAAGACCTAGGACCCTGGTTTAGAGCATTTTACTAGCAGATAGAAATGAAAACAGATGTTTTGACACATCCAGCCGTATGTAAGACAAGTGTGACAATTAGGCAATATAAATTGGGTAGATATCTTTCGGGGTTTAAAGCGATTGTTTGTTTTTAGTTAGATTTGTCTTTTATTACGATATTGCAACATAAGGATTTTTCTTCAGTTTAAAGGTTACTAGAAATCTAGCATATAGTAATTCGATCCAGAAAAGTGTAAACACTGCTTTTGACGGTTTGGATACTCACATCTACAATGCTAGCTGGCTGTTTTAAAACAATATTATGGTGTTGATACAAGGAAACGATGCAGATTTGGATGTGACTAAGCAAGTGTCTTAATATTAGCAATTGGATATTATAAACTGAATATTTATAGTTGAATGCAATGCAGTGGCAAACTCACCTGTCTGAAGAAAAGTCCTTTTCCCAATTCCATCCTGGAGCAGTACGGTCTTACGATGACTGAATCCAGGGGCTGCTGTCTGGTGTGTAAGCCCGGCCCGGTGTGCTTGCTGTGGGCTGGAACTTTACGCGAATACCCTTTTGGGGAGCATAGCGAGTAGGCCAGAACGGGTTTCAGTCTGTTTACAAATGAACACATTTTGACTCTGCTAATTCTCTGCAATAGCGACGATTTCGGCTTTCTATTGGTGGAAAGAGACGGGTAGAATCCCAAAACTCAGCAGACCGGTTAGACGTGATGTTTTGAGTCCCAATGCAATCAGATAGTAATCGCGAATATCCGTTATGGATCTGCTGTTTTGGTCAACAAAACATAAAACAGAAGAACAAAAGAAACAGAACAGCATATATTAACCTTCGTTCCAGGACGGACAATGCTATTGTAGGCAATAGCTTAAATTACCTCCCATAATGTTTTATATCCTGTTGTGCAAACGGCATGTAATTTACTCCAATAGGCATGAATGTAAAAATGAACCACGGCAGAATTTAGCCTAGCTTCTTGCGACACTACACAAGAGCAGGAAGCCGTTCGGGTGTGCGTACATACCACCACATAAAATAGTCGGTCAGGGTTTGTACAGGAGGTGTGTCACCATGACTATGCACAGAGGTGTATACAGTTTGGCACTGCTTTCTGAGCTACGTGACTATCAGCATCTCTCAAATGGAAAACAAACCCATAGCTATCCCAGTAGAATCGAGTTAACAGATACAGTGGATATAAAAAGTATACACACCCCTGTTAAAGTGCCAGGTGTTTGTGAAGAAAAAAAGAGACAAAGATAAATCATGTCAGAACTTTGTCCACCTTTAATGTGACCTATAACGTTAACAGTTCAATTGAAAAGCAAACTGAAATCTTAGATGAAAAAAAACTAAACTCAAAATAACCTGGTTGCATAAGTGTGCACACCTTTAAACTAATACTTTGTTGAAGCACCTTTTGATTTAATTACAGCGCTAAGTATTTTTGGGAAGGAGTCTATTAGTATGGGCTCTGGCTGGGTGTGTTTGGCTCCAAAACATTCTTCTTCTGGTGAAGCCATGCCTTTGCAGATTTGGATGTGTGCTTTGGGTCGCTGTCATACTGAAATGTTAACTTCATCTTCAACTTTCTAACGGACGCCTGAAGGTTTTGTGCCAAAATGACTTTGGAATTGTCCATAATTCCCTCCGCCCTGACTAGTTCCACCTGAAGAAAAACAGCCCCAAAGCATGATGCTGCCACCACCATGTTTCACAGTGGGTATGGTGTTCTTTGGGGGATGTGCAGTGTTGTTTTTGCGCCAAACATACCTTTTGGAATTATGGCTTAAATGTTCAACCTTGTTTTCTTCAGACCATAACACATTTTCCCATGTGCTTTTGGGAGACTTGATGTTTGTTTTTGCAAACTTCAGCAGGGCTTGTTTTTCTTAGTAAGAAAATGCTTCCGCCTTGCCACCCGACACCATAGCTCATTGATATGAAGAATATGGGAGATTGTTATCAAACATAGCACCCATCCAATACTTGCAAGAAATTCCTGCAGCTCCTTTAATGTTGCTGTAGGCCTCATGGAAGCATCCCTGACCAGTTTTTGTCTCGTCTCATCATCAATTTTGGAGGGACGTCCAGTTTTTGGTAATGTTTCTGTTGTGTCATATTTTTTCCACTAGGTGATGATTGTCTTCACTGTGTTTCATGGTATATCTAATGCTTTGGAAATTCTTTTGTACCCTTCTCCTGATGTATATCTTTCAACAATGAGATCCTTCTGATGGTTTGGAAGCCCTCTGCGGACCATAGCATTTGCTCTGAGATGCAACTAAGAAACTGTCAGGAAAATCCTACCAGAACATCTACACTTTATTTGTGATTAATCAGAGTCACTTTAAATGATGGCAGGTTTGTAATGACTTCTTTCTAACATGAGTTTGAATGTGATTGTTTAATTCTGAACACACCCACATCCTCAGTTATAAGAGGGTGTGCACACTTATGCAGAGAGTTATTGTAAGGTTTTTATTTTAAATTTTTTCCCCTCAAAGATTTCACTTAGTTTTTCAATTGAATTGTTCACATATTGGTCACATTAAAAGTGGAAAAAGTTCTGACAAGTTTAATTTTTTTCTCATTCTTAAACATCACAAAAACCTGAAATTTTAACAGGGGTGTGTAGACTATCTATATACACAGTAAATCTCCATATTACAATGTAGTGGAGAGTGGGGTAAGTTAAGACAATTCTTACATAAGTCGTCCTCTTAACAAGGGGAAGTGACAGACGTAATACTTATACATAT
Source organism: Esox niger (assembly GCA_016801105.1). NCBI lineage: Eukaryota > Metazoa > Chordata > Actinopteri > Esociformes > Esocidae > Esox > Esox niger. Next base: position 15,825 of record JACXGJ010009174.1, read on the forward strand.
ACCCTTATGTTAGGACATCCCCTGTCAGGTGAAATGACAACTATGCACCTATGACAACAATGCACCAATGACAAAGGGCCTGAAAATATGATGGTACAAAATGTATCCCAGTGGCTCAACTTGCCCCAGGGTAGGGGTAAGTGGATCGTAGTCATGGGGTATAATGATCCTACTCAAGGGGTAAGTTGAGCCATCTTGGGGTAAATTGACCAATCCTTTCTTTCTAACTGAAACCTGCAAACTATTTGAAATGATGTATTTGTATACACTTGTATATACATATTCTTGTACATGTAAATTTTTCTGCACTCTAATTGCACTTCTGGTTGATTCAACTGTCTTTCATTGTGCTGTACTTGTACTGTTCAATGAAATTACAGTTGAATCTAATCTAATTAGTTTTTCAAATATAATTTAATAATGCATTTTTCCTATCCAAACAATCATGCATATATTCTGTTCTCATTACAATGTTTGAAATGACAAAAGAAATATTATTTAAAACTTTTTCTTCAATTCTTTTTTAAATACGACTGAAAATGTCCAGCTATAGAGAAAATATGATTTGTGAGGTCTTACAGTATTTGAGCTTCATATTTTATTATTTTTGTTTTTGAACCTTGACACCATGGTGACTGTCCCTAGGACTGGACAATGACTCCTACAATAAATGTTCTGAGTAATAAAACTTCATCTGGTGTCTTTTATATTGGTCAAAGTTACCTTTACGACTGTTAAAAAAATTGATTACAAAACAGTACTATTATTTTACTCAAGGGACAATCGGGTTAAACTGGGCTGAGCTCCGGCACTTTCAGTCCCAGATGGGGCTGGATTGTGTTGGTTTATGAGTATTCTGCATACAAGACTATATAATGAAAATGAAAGAATCAACAGATGTTATATTGTATTCTTGAATTTTTTATGTTCTAATCTATGTACTTAGACACATAGATGTGGATAAAAAAAAAAACACAAGCACAAGAAAACATGCTCAACAAAAATATAGTTGCAGAACCAGGAGCTGGAAGACTGTAAAAACATACTGAAACACAGTCACATGACAAACTATAAAAAATGAAAATCCGAGAAATACTTTTCTAAAGATAGAAAATGTTTGGCACGCACACGGTCTACGCATAATCCCTATTAAACATCTTCATCTTCATCCACTGGAACTGTTTCCTCTTTGGACTAGACTAGAGGTTGTATTCAAAAGCAGTACCTTTTACTATTGCATTTACACAGGCAGTCCAATTCTGATCTTGTCATTTTGACCAATCGGGTCAGCTATTTTGCACATGATCCAAATGTTATAAATGTAGCCAGGGTAACTTATCTTTTAGGTAAAATGTGTGTGTTACACAACCTTTCAAAGGTTTGGGGTCACTTGACATGTCAATTTGTTGCCCATTAAAATAACATCAAATTGATCAGAATAACAGTGTAGACATTATAAATGTTGTGAATGACTACTGTAGTTGGGAACAGTAGATTTTTTATGGAATTTATACACAGGCGTACAGAGGCCCATTATCAGGAAACATCACTCTTGTGTTCTAATGGCATGTTGTGTTTGCTAGTCCAAATCTATTATTTAAAAAGGAAAATTGATAATTAGAAAAGCAATTATGGTTAGCACAGCTGAAAACTTGCTGATTAAAGAATCAATAAAACTGACCTTCTTAAGACTTGTTGAGTATCTGAAGCATCAATATTTGTGGGTGTGATTACAGACTCAAAATGGCTAGAAACAAATAACTTTCTTCTGAAAGTCATTATTCTATTCTTGTTATGAGAAATGAAGATTATTCCATGTGAGAAACTGCCAAGACACTGAATATCTCGTAAAACATTGTGTAGTACTCCCTTCACAGAAAAGTGCAAGCCAGCTCAAACCAGAATAGAAAGAGAAGTGGGAGATCCTGGTGCACGACTGAGCAAGTTAGAGAATCAGACGTCTCATAGATCCTTAGCTGGCAGCTTCATTAAATAGTGTCTGCAAAATACCAGTCTCAATGTCAACAGTGAAGGGGACAAAGCCATATCTCAACATGGCCAATAAAAAGAAAGGATTAAAATGGGCAAAATAACCCAGACACAGAACAGAGGAAAATTGGGAAAAAGTATAACACTGGACAGACTAAGTTTTAGGTGTTCGGACCACAAAAAAGAACATTTGTGAGATGCCAACGAAATGAAAAGACGCTGGAGGAGTGCTTGACACCATCAGTCAAGGATGGTGGAGGCAATATGATGGTCTGAGTGTGCTTTGGTGGTGCTAACATTTGAGATTTGCACAGGGTAAAAGGGATCTCAAAGAAGGATTCACCTAACACTCCATTTGGCAATGCCATGCCCTGTGGAGGGCTCTTGATTGGAACCAATTTCCTCCTAAAACAGGATTTGTTGTAGGAGGAAATTATGCAAGAACTATTTGGGGATGAAGCTGTCAGCTGGTATTCTGTCTATGATGGAGTGGCAATGCAAAAAGACTGGATGAAAATTAACTAAAGAAAATCACCAGGAAGACTCAGAGTCTATGACCATGGGTACACCGACAATAACAAACTGTTTGTGAAGTACTGTATTTCAGATAACAATGAACAATTGACACACATATATGATTATTTTGAAAACATTTATTACTGTCTAAGCAAAAAACAACTGACGTGGAATATGTTTTAAATCCAGTATGTATATTTGAAGGAAGCTACGACAGAGATGGAGTTTGGTTTTCTGATCATTTCCAAGTTGATATAGGAACAAGTAAACGGAAAATTTTCCAAATGATTACTTGTCAGAAAATACTCAGACAAGTAATTCAGTACATAAACATCTGTATCACAGGGGATCACTTTAGTATTGGTTTAGTACACCTACTACAGGCTACCAATTTCAGTATTGGATCTATGGGATAATACTATTCTCCTGGTTTTCCTGGAACTAAATATGTCACGGCGATGCATGAAATACAATATGCCCCATCACATACTTGAAAACATAATTTACTGCAGTCCATAAATATTTGGACAGTGACACATGTTTTGGCTTTACACTCCAGCACTTTGGATTTTAAATTATAGCATATATAAATTACATCTATAATTTCAGCATGTTTTCTACATAGTCCCGCTCTTTTAAGGGTACCTGAAAGATACAGCTGTCTCTTATTAGGCAGGTGTTTTCATTTGTGTCATTAGTGCATGCACAAGAGAGCTTTGCATTTGGAGTTGAATTTGGTCTTTGACAACATGAAGACCAAAGAAATGTGTCAATGCAAGACAGAATGTCAATCATTTGGATCAATGCAAAAAAAATGCAACCAAGTACTTAATATAATAACTTTTTTATGTGGCTTTGTCAAATTAATTTTGTTCCCCTAAAATTGGGGGACTGTGTCTTGAAGTGGTTAATTACTGTTACACAGAAAACATATCAAATGATGAAACTGAGAATAAAAAAATAAAAAGACATGCCCATTTTGAATTTGATTCCAGCAACACATTTAAAACGCTGGGAAAGAGGCATATTCACCACTGTGTTGCGTCACCTCTTCATTTAACAATACTCAGTAAGCGTGTTTGGGAACTGAGGACACCAATTGCTGTAGTTTTGAAAGCTTCCATTCTTGATTGATGTAGGATTTTAGCGGCTCAACAGTTCAGGATCTCTTTTGTCGTATTTTACTTTTCATAATGCGCCAAATTCTTTCAATGGGTGACAGGTCTGGACTTCAGGCAGGCCAGTTTAGCAACTAAGACACTTTTACTACAAAGCCATGCTGTTTTAATACATGCAGAATGCAGTTTGGCATTGTCTTGCTGAAATAAGCAAGGTCTTCCCTGAAAAAGATGTTACCTGGATGGCACCCGATGTTTCTACAAAACCTGTATATGTTCAGTATTAATGGTGCCTTCACAGAGGCCCATGCCATGTGCACTAATGCCCCCCGTACCATCTTGGATGCTGGCTTTTGTACTCTGCACTGATAAAAAGCCGTATGTTCCCTCTCCTCTTTAGTCTATGGACGTGGCATCCATGATTGCTAAAATGTATTTAAAATGTGGATTTGTCAGACCACAATACAGTTTTCCACTTCACTTCAGACCATCTTAAATGAGCTTGGGCTCAGAGAAGGGGTTGTCATTTCTTGCGTATCTTGTTTATAAATTGTTTCTTTGCATGGTAGAGTTTTAACGTGCATTTGTGGATGCAGTAATGTACTGTGTTCACAGACAATGGTTTTTGGAAGTATACCTGAGCCCATGCAGTGATGTCAACAACAGTATTATGTTTTAATGCAGTCCTGCCTGAGGGCTCAAAGACCACTGCCATTCATTATTGGTTTTTGGCCTTGTCCCTTGTGTACAGAGATTTCTCTGGATTCTCAGTGTCTTGATATTATGCAATGTAGATGATGAGATCCCCAAACTCTTTGAAATTTTACATTCAAAGTGGGCATATATATATTTTTTTAAATAATAAAATGTTTCAACATTTCATACATTGTCTTTGTACCGTGTTGTATAAATAATTTGCACATCACGGCATTCTGTTTTTCATTACATTTTACATCCCAACATTTCTGTATATAGAGTTGTCAGAATGTTCTCTTAAGTCTTAAGTACCCCCCACCATCTCCCAACCGTTTAATGACAAACAGATATACAGTACATTGCCCTTCTCTAATCTTATTGAGAGTTTAAAACTGAGACTGATTTGAATGTTTAGCAGACATGGGTTGATTGACTGTCAGTGAAAGCGTAAGAGGCCTGTGCCAGGACGCTGTGACTGGGGTTTCTATAGTAGTTTATCAGCCTCTACGTAATTGTAGATCCAGGGAAGAAACTGGGTGACTCTGGTGTAGACTCCTGGTTTGTTGGGCTTACCACAGCCATCTCCCCAGCTCACTATCCCAGCCAGCCTCCAATCCCCCTCTTCTGTCTCACATACCAGTGGGCCTCCACTGTCCCCCTTACAATCAGAAAAGACAACATATTATATACATATACAGTGGGGAGAACAAGTATTTGATACACTGCTGATTTTGCATGTTTTCCTACTTACAAAGCATGTAGAGGTCTGTAATTTTTACCATAGGTACACTTCAACTGTGAGAGACGGAATCTAAAACAAAAATCCAGAAAATCACGTTGTATGATTTTTAAATAATTAATTTGCATTTTCTTGCATGACATATGTATTTCATACATCAGAAAAGCAGAACTTAATATTTGGTACAGAAACCTTTGTTTGCAATTACAGGGATCATACGTTTCCTGTAGTTCTTGACCAGGTTTGCACACACTGCAGCAGGGAATTTGGCCCACTCCTCCATACAGACCTTCTCCAGATCCTTCAGGATTCAGGGCTGTCGCTGGGCAATACAGACTTTCAGCTTCCTCCAAAGATTTTCTATTGGGTTCAGGAGTAGGTCGGGCTAGGCCACTCCAGGACCTTGAGACCTTGAGTGTTACTAATGGTTTTCTTTGAGACTGTGGTCCCAGCTCTCTTCAAGTTATTGACCAGGTCCTGTGGTGTAGTTCTGGGCTGATCCCTCACCTTCCTCATTATCATTGATGCCCCACGAGGTGAGATCTTGCATGGAGCCCCAGACCGAGGGAAATTGACCGTCATTTTGAACTTATCCCATTTTCGAATAATTGTGCCAACAGTTGTTGCCATCTCACCAGACTGCTTGCCTATTGTCCTGTAGCCCATCCCAGCCTTGTGCAGGTCTCCAATTTTATCCCTGATGTCCTTACACAGCTCTCTGGTCTTGGCCATTGTGGAGAGGTTGGAGTCTGTTTGAATGAGTGTGTGGACAGTTGTCTTTTATAAAGGTAACGAGTTCAAACAGTTGCAGTTAATACAGGTAATGAGTGGAGAACAGGAGGGCTTCTTAAAAAAAATAACAGGTCTGTGAGAGCCGGAATTCTTACTGGTTGGTAGGTGATCAAATACTTATGTCATGCAATAAAATGCTAATTCATTATTTCAAAATCATACAATGTGATTTTCTGGATTTTTGTTTTAGATTCCGTCTCTCACAGTTGATGTGTACCTATGATAAAAAATTACAGACCTCTACATACTTTGTAAGTAGGAAAACCTGTAAAATCAGCAGTGTATCAAATACTTGTTCTCCCCACTGTATATACAAATATTTGACGTTTGGCCTGGTTTTCTCACCAATTTGTGAGCAAAATTTTTGGTTAATGTCCTGCTTCATCACACCAACTCCCTGTGGACTCAGGACAGTAGTTGTATAAATGTGTCTTCTGAAGAACATCTAATGACATTTTGATTTCTATTATGTTGCTTGCTTAACCAGGAAGCTAAGAAGGAAAACCCTCTCTGGCCTTCATTGAGCTCACAGGCATCTTAGTCAATTTTACAGTCCATTGCACTGTGGGATAGTAATCACATTTTCAAAGCATATATGTTGGTGCCCTGCATGTTATGTTGATGTTTGTTTCCTTGTCAAATATCTTAATTTTCTATGATAGAAGATATCCAAATATGCTATATATATTTTACTTTGTGATGTCAGCTAAGTAACATCTGGTTTAAAGCTATGAGATTATTCCATCTGTGGATTAGAACTAAAGAGACACAAGTTGGTACATTATGATACTATCCAACTTGGTATATTACTACTAAATACATTAAAGATCATTGGAGCAGTATGGCACAACTGTTAGTCAACCACAGTGGAAATTTTCATAAAATGTCTGCAATTCAGATCTCCATTTGAAAGAAAATATCATGAATGTTGTCTACAGACTAAAAGCACTACATTTAATATAAAAGAGTAGCCAATAGATAGTATTCAAAATGCACATGACATGTCTAGTAGAGAGACAGGTAACTAATTTCACTAAAACTTTTATTGTGAAATCTTTCAGCATTTACAAAATGAGAATAAAAGTGTAATTACACATGTCTACCTTTAGTGCCATTCTAGATTGAAACTATTACTGTTGAGTAAACCTACATTTGTACAAGCTTCTTGGTCTCTCTAGTTGAGGTTGTTGTTAAAATGTAATACTTGACTAAGTAAAATACCAAGTCATTTTTCTTTTCAAACTGCCTGCTAAACTAGGACGTAATTGCCAGTGAGCTCACAGCCTGACGTACCAGCAGGAGTTGCCAAAGTGCAACAAGACTCTGGACTGAGCTAGTCGGTGTTGCTCTCAACATTTCTCTCAGGCACTGTTGGTATGTCACGACCAGGATTCAAACTGCATGGTAGTTGAGCTTGGGATTTGTATATGGCAAGTGTCCTGTTAAAATGAGGAACTCTAAAATGAGGAACTACATGTCAAAAATACTTATTTACATATGCCCTATTTATATTACAGTTTTGGGAACTGTTTATTGACAATGGCCTCAGCCTGACCCCATGTAAAAGTACTATATGATGAGAACTATTGTCTTAATTATCTGTGGGGTTTAATAAATGATGGATAACATTTGTAGTGTTTTTACCATCATTTACTCACACCGGAAATCTGCCTGCAGCTATTTATGACAATGGCCACCGCCGGTTGACTGACAGGGTTCCCAGAATGCTTCGTTTAAATGGAAAGTATACGTTGATCAAATACACAGTGAGTGTGTGTGTGTATCATGTGTGTACCTGACATGAGTCCACCCCTCCATCCATGTTGCCAGCGCAAAGCATTCTGGGAGTGACATAGGACCCATAGCTGTCTGGATGCGAACACTTGGACTGAGCTATCACCTGCACCTGGGCCTGTCTCAGCTGCAATGATAAAGTGCCTTAGAGAGAGGAAGAGAGAAAATAGTGAGATCCTAATTACCATCCATATAAGACTGCTAGAACTGGAGGAGGATAAAGAAACATTTGTCAAAGAAATAAATAAAAGGAAAGCTCAAGGACTAGGATAAACAACTTGATGTGACTGTGTTAAGGTGTGAAAGTGGAGAGGATAAAAACACCTTTGTGTACATCACATCATATACATTGGGGGGGACCCTCCACAATATTAGTGTTTGTTTGATTAAATGAAAGCTGTTTTATTGTCATTATGAACAAGAGGGAGGGTGGCAGTGACATCAGTTTTTTGGGCAGTGTCAGAAAAATTAAGAAAAGTTGAGAGCAGTGAGAATATGAGTACCAGTCAGATGACAGTATACAGAAGCAGAAGAGGGGAGTCAAGGTTAACTTATATAATAATCACTGTCATTCAGATCAGACATGGGTAGTAATCCATTCCTGGACATCATGGCAAGAAACTCCACTTGTTTACTGATATAATATTCATATAATGTTCACTCTGGTGCGTTCAGAGTAAGAGAGGGAGAGAGTCAGCATGAGGATGCCAATAGAGAAGGGAGAGCAGGTGAAATGGTGAGTGAGAAAAGGGGCAAATATTGATGACAGATCTGATATCGCCCCCTTGGTGCTGTTCCTACAACACCCCCCCAATGTTGACTCCATGGCTACAGCCTTGTGGTAATGTAGAGAGTTTGTGAATGTACAGCAGTATGGCAGTACTCTGGCCAGTCGGGAAAGAGCCGGGAAGAGCTGGGGATGAGCCGACTAACAGTGGGAGCTCCTGGGAGCTTTTAATCAGAGTAATTCTAAATTATCTGCTGACTCCACTGCTTGTCTGGTGTCTTTCTATTTAAAGACTGAGGTGCACCTGTGCTTGGCCCCTGAGTAGCAGTTACAGGGAGTGCATTCCACACTGAGCAGGCCAGAAACAAGGGTCTGTTCTCATTGGGATTTGCCGTGAAAGTCATGTAGATGTGGAGTGACTGGATGTAGAGTGTGTATGGATGTAAAGTGTGTGGATGTAGAGTGTGTGGATCTAGAGTGTGTGTAGATGTAGAGTGTCTGTTGATGTAGAGTATTTTTGATGTTGAGTGTGTGTGGATGTAGAGTGTGTGTATATGTAGAGTGTGTGTGGATGTAGAGTGTGTTTAGTTGGAGTGTGTGTGGATGTAGTGTGTGTGAATGTAGTGTGTGTGTGTGTGGATGTAGAGTGTGTGTGGATGTAGAGTGTGTGTGGATGTAGAGTGTGTGTGTGGATGTAGTGTGTGTGTGGATGTAGTGTGTGT
>JACXGJ010009175.1:8908-25018 GCA_016801105.1 Esox niger
CTCATTGTCATGTTCAAGAAACCAATCTGAAATGATTCGAGCTTTGTGACATGGTGCATTATCCTGCTGGAAGTAGCCATCAGAGGATGGGTACATGGTGGCCATAAAGGGATGGACATGGTCAGAAACAATGCTCAGGTAGGCCGTGGCATTTAAACAATGCCCAATTGGCACTAAGGGGCCTAAAGTGTGCCAAGAATACATCCCCCACACCATTACACCACCACCACCAGCCTGCACAGTGGTAACAAGGCACGATGGATCCATGTTCTCATTCTGTTTGCGCCAAATTCTGACTCTACCATCTGAATGTTTCAACAGAAATCGAGACTCATCTTACCAGGCAACATTTTTCATGTCTTCAACTGCCCAATTTTGGTGAGCTCTTGCAAATTGTAGCCTCTTTTTCCTATTTGTAGTGGAGATGAGTGGTACCCGGTGGGGTCTTCTGCTGTTGTAGCCCATCCTCCTCAAGGTTGTGCGTGTTGTAGCTTCACAAATGCTTTGCTGCATACCTCGGTTGTAACAAGTGGTTATTTCAGTCAAAGTTGCTCTTCTATCAGCTTGAATCTGTCGGCCCATTCTCCTCTGACCTCTAGCATCGACAAGGCATTTTCGCCCACAGGACTGCCGCATACTGGATGTTTTTCCCTTTTCACACCATTCTTTGTAAACCCTAGAAATGGTTGTGCGTGAAAATCCCAGTAACTGAGCAGATTGTGAAATACTCAGACCGGCCCGTCTGGCACCAACAACCATGCCACGCTCAAAACTGCTTATATCACCTTTCTTTCCCATTCTGACATTCAGTTTGGAGTTCAGGAGTTTGTCTTGACCAGGACCACACCCCTAAATGCATTGAAGCAACTGCCATGTGATTGGTTGATTAAATAATTGCATTAATGAGAAATTGAACAGGTGTTCCTAATAATCCTTTTGGTGAGTGTATGCATTTATAATAATACTATAAAAGTTGCTTGCATAAAAACATTACATATATCCAGTTATCTTTTCTTAGATAGTGATTAAAATGACTGCCCTGTTTTGAATACTACCTTTAACCACATCTTAAATTTAAATTTCTGTAATTTAGCAAATACTCTTATCTAGGTCAATTTATAGTTGGTACACAAAACGTAGTTTTAATACATGACTAATGATGAGGCAAAACAAAACCAACATGGCACCAGAAAAAGTTCATCAGAATTTGAAAAGTGCAAAAACAGACACTGCAGTATCTTAAACAACAGTGTGTTTTTCTTAAAATAATTAGTGTAGATTCCCAAGCCACAGACATTAAAGGGATATAATCTTAGGTGGTATGAAAGTCAGGGGTTGAACACAGTCTGACTTGACCAGGAAGCAGTATGGGGGCTGACATGGTACCATTCAGAAACCTGAGGGAGTGAGGAACTTCCTGGTATATGTTGGCGTTTGTGCAGCCGGGCTGACCTCACACTGCCCTCCACTGTGGGGACTGACCGGACAGTAGTCTCCAGCCAGCCTCACGGTGTGGTCATCATCACCTCAACAGAAGAAATGCTTCCTGGTCATGATCCCATGACCACACTGGATATTCCTTACAGGGAATGATGCAGTCATGTGCCTCTGAGCCCAACCTGCTGCTCAACTTTCTGCATGCTGTCCCAGGTATGTTGGGTCATCAGACGTCTTGTGAGTAAAACTGTCTTTATTATAACTGTCCTTAATTATAACTGCCCTTATTATTAGTGTCCTTATTATTTCTGTCATTATTATAACTGCCCTTATTATTAGTGTCATTATTATAACTGCCCTTATTATTAGTGTCCTTATTATTACTGTCCTTATTATAACTGCCCTTATTATTACTGTCATTATTACTGCCCTTATTATTACTGTCATTATTATAACTGCCCTTATTATTACTGTCATTATTACTGCCCTTATTATTACTGTCATTATTACTGTCCTTATTATAAGTGCCTGTATTATTACTGTCATTATTACTGTCCTTATTATAAGTGCCCGTATTATTACTGTCATTATTACTGTCCTTATTATAACTGCACGTATTATTACTGTCATTATTACCGTCCTTATTATTACTGTCATTATTACTGTCCTTATTATAACTGACCTTATTATTACAACTGCCCGTATTATTACTGCCCTTCTTATTACTGTCTTTATTTTAATTGTTTTTTGATTGGAAAGCACATTGGTAAGAATCTTTTCCAGGTGCTTGGTTAAACTCATAAAACCAACACCCTTAAAAAGTGCCTTAAGAACAGAGGCAGCCAACTAGCCTCAATATTTCAGACTCACAAACGTTACTTTACAGAGGCTTTATAATCTACCAATGTATTCTCATAGAACACCAAAGCCACCACTGATGGATCAGGCGGAGGGGCTTTACTTTAGTTGCACGACAAGACAGTAAAGCTCTTCATGCACAAACATCAGTGGTAGGTTTGGCGTCACAAAGAAAATGTGTAATTAAAACGTTTGGTTTTAAGCCAAAAAAATAAGAGTGACTTGGTTCATGGCCTCAAAACATAGTCCCCAGTAGAATCAACCATGAGCAAGACAGCATTTCAATCAATTTATTTATTAACAAACAAAAACGTTTCATAAGAACTAAACCAACATCTACCTATCTGCTGGTGAGAGTAAACAAATATTAAGCATAAGAACTGAGTAAAGCGTAAACAGGATTATGAACTGATTTGACTTAAAGTGAGCTGGATTAACATTTGATTCACAAACCACTGAGGCCATGTATAGGGTAGATATGATTATTATCTGGCTGCTAACTCCTGTTTAAACATGTGACAAAAAGAACCCAAAGAAAGAAAACAATAACAAAAATACAGTCGTGCGTGAAAATACTGAAAGTAAAAGAACACAATCATAATCATTCCTATTGTAGCCAAAGTAAAAACATTGATCGTCCTCTCTTAATTCGTTATAGCTAAGTCCACGTGGGGTCCGTTGTTCTTGAATCCGCTACCAACAATTGGAGAGGAGTCGATGTACATGAGACATCAGCAGGAAATGCACTCAGGACCAAGAGCAGACATGCTAAATCCAACAGCTTCTCCTGGGCAGTCCGTCAAGCCACAGAAACCAGTTCTTCATAAGCAGAACGGTTCTTCTAAAGTGTGAGAAATGTGCCTAAATGAGTAGCACTGACAAAACGTGAAAACAAGAGTCGTGTAAATGATTCAAAATAGGCTTTGGCCGTCCACACAGATGAAAACTGATATTTTGATGAACCTCGTCTCTGACAGAAAACTGTGAAAAATAGAGTTCTGGACCGAACAAGAGTTAGAACAGTAGTAAAAACAGATGGACACACTGCCTGTGCATGAGTAGCTAAAAGTCCTACATCAGGATTGAGTTCAAAGCGTTTCCTTTCATTATCTAGAGTACAGGTATGTGGGTAAAGAAACATTCCGATTGTTGTTATATAAAATCCAGTCTCAGATTTAGAAATCCTTGCTTTCAGAACAACAGACCCACACAAAGTTCTGACTGAGTCTGTCCGGTGTCGACAGATATGCTTAGAGGATGGAGATGAAGGCAGATCTTAGAACGGATGATTTGTTGCGTCTCATGGTGGTTAAGATTTGGCTGCTGCGACACTGAACCTTCAGGACCATTATGTTCCTTTATGAAACAAGTAGATTGGCCTCTGAAAACCTGAGGAAAAAATACACATCCATTTGCTTTAAAAACAGAAAAAAGCAGACTGGAAGAGCAAACAGAACCCAATATTGATTTTGGTCGGGTGACTTACCTTTTGACAAAGTGTTAGGCACCCCGATCAACTCGTAGCTACAGAATCCCACTTCAGATGTCAGATATGTGGAGAAGTCTTCTGGTTTGAGGTGGATGCTTTGGTAATTCTTATAGATGCTCTCCTGTAAAAGAGGCGCTCGTTATCATGTCATCTTGACTGCTGAACTGCCCCAGTGCGAAGAACAGAGGAAGGAATAAGAAATTCAAATTTTCAGCAACGACCAGGGAACAATTTACGTTAATTGCTTTGCTGAGGAACAGAACAAAAACACTTTTCTTCACTTGCCTGGCTCAGGGATTTCCTCCAGGACCCCTTTGGTTACTGGACAGATGACCTAACCACTAAGCAACCTGCCACCCCATATTCCACTCCGCAAAGAAGGGAAGAGATTGACCTAGATTCATATTTTACCTTGAGTTGTACTTGAAGGCGCACGGAGCCATTACACTCCGCAGCAAACCATTACTCCCCTCTGTCCTGGCCTGGAACAAGCATTATTAGCAGTGTCTATATTCATGAAATTAAACTGTGCTTCCCGAGACACAAAAGCTGCATAGCAAGCAGAAACTAAATAAAAAAACACTCAACTAAATTCAGCTGCATTTCAAGCAGAAACCTACTCAAAAACACTTCCAACTACTGGTGTTGTTTATCTCAAAGAACCTGTCAATGTTAAATGACTCTAAATCATTTTTTAAGTGTCAGCATAACTTTATTGACCAACCAGAAAAAGCTATTAGCATTTGCTGGCTACCCATGACATTATTGCTGAATAACAGAGCTTGTGTTTGGTGGCTACAGAAAATAGCTTGCATAGTGACAGTTTGATGTAACCAGATGTTACGTCAGTATGGAGTCAAAGAAAGTAAACGATGCTAGTGCAACAGATGCAGATTTTAGTTTAAAGTGTTTCTTGAGTTAGTTAATGCTTGCATTGCAGCATTTGTTGCTCGGGACGCACGGTTTCAACTAATGAACGAACAATGCTAATAAAGCTAATTCCAGCCTGGGACAGATGTGAAAGATGGCTTGTCATGAAAAATGACTCCATGAGCCTTCATGAACAACTCTAAGTGTTATTTCACCTAAATACTAATCTAGGTTGAACTATCCCTTGAAAAGCTGGAGTTCTTGTTATGGCTACTGTCACTATGGCTAACAGTTCGGCTATTGGCTCAGGCACTCACAGCAACCAATCACACCACTGGTGCAAATTACATCCCGTTCCCACTAACCGTGAGCCTCTTCCTCTTGCCGTAGGTGATCCAGGGCTGTGGCTCCAGGATGAACAGGCCTCCGGGACGCAGGTGGCGGAACACCCTGTGGAAGAGACGCTTCAGCCCGCTGTCTCCCCAGTTCAGGTGCACCCACTTGGTAACGCTGAAGCACAGGATGACGTCATACTCCGGCCGCTGGGTCAACAGCAGAGCGTCGTTGTCCAGGACGTAGTTCCCCTAAGGACAGGGACAGTGGGAGATGAATCTCCGCCGAGAATCGATTACAGGCCGCAGATCATTCCCCATATTGTACATCTCCTCCCTAATATAACAGACACTGATTATACAAACGAAGGCTGGTGGAAAGGGTGCACTTACCTTGGCAAAGGAGACATTGGAGGGGAAGCTGCCAGGAGGCATGGTGGGTGTTTGGGGGAGTGGAGGGGCTGCTATTGGCCCTCTGGAAAGGCATAAGGAGACTGGGAAGGAGCAGGTCCCCAGTTCAACAGTCGGCTCGGCAGAGTCGTCTTCTTTCTCCTCCATCTCCTGAGCCCTTTTCTCCGCGTGACGCGACATCACCACCCCGCCGGCCGTCTCCGCGGCGACGCCACCCGCTCTCACCAGTTTCCCCGCATCTCCGTTCTCAGCCCTGTCGCTCCCCGTTCCGCCCGGTTCGTCCTGTCCGTGGACCGGCCCCACCACACAGGATGGATCCTCCCCCGCCTCTTCCTGTTTGTCGGCCTTCTCCTCCTTTCTCTCCTCTTCGGACCCGCAGGTTTTCTTCTCCTCCCCGGCGGTTCTCCGTGCCTCCCGGACCTGCAACTCGGACAGGTAGTGCCTGATGTTCTGGCGGGCCACGTGCACCAGACCTCCGTCGATGTCCAGTCCCAGTATGTGGGCAGGCCGCAGCTTCTTAGCGATGCAGAGGGTCAGGTGGCCCGTGTTGCACCCCAGGTCAAGCACGGCTTTACCTTGGAACCACTCCCGGCGGAGACAGCGGAGCCGCGGGTCCTCGCCGCAGCCAGGGTTGCGGTAGCCATAGTACTTGTTGTAGTTACCGTACAGGAACTTCTTCTTCTGGTGTGGCTGCTTGTTCTGGCTCTGGGTCTGTTGGCGGCCGCCCGCCACCTGGGACAAGGCCCGGGGGCCGACCACTGGAGTGTGGAAGGACGAGTGTGCGTTTCTCCCGGGCGCGCCCCCGCGGCCCCTGTCCTCGGCCCCCGACCTTACCGCGGGGGTGGACTGTGCCGCGGGAGCCTCCGTCTTACCGGAGTTACGTCTGCGCTTGCGTTGCCTGCTGCTGAGGTGGTTGGGGCCGCCGTGTGCGATGCCCGAGGGGTCTGCCGGGGCTCGAGGCTGGGTCTGGGGAGTAGATATGGGGAGCGTAGCCTCCTCCCTGCTGCAGGAGTGGTTGACGCCGTTGCCTCCCTGCTGCTCCACTGCGGCTTCATCCAGGACAGAGGCAGACGCCGCACTAGCCGACACTGGGTTCATCCGCGAGGAACTGGTGGCGTTGGTCACTTCGGCACCTCTCTCTGAATCGGACAGATTCAACCCGGTGATGGAGGACCCCCCGGCTCCTCCGCCTCCATGGTGTCTGTGGCGGTGTCGTCGCCTGCCGCCGCTCTTAAAGGGCGAGACCAGGACGCACCTACCTTCCGTCTCACTGTTGAGGTTGAGGGGGTCGGTGATGTCCCTGGGAATGAGGATCTCAACCGGGTCATGGTTCTTGGCAGGGAGGGGAGAGGACCGGGGCGTCTCAGCATTCAGTGCCCTGTTCACGTCCTCGTCCAGCAGGCTGTTGAGATTCAGGGGGTCAAAGATGTTTCCCCCCAGCAGGAAGTTGGTGGGAAGAACAGAGTCGCTCTCAGAGTTGGCCCGTCGTCGTCGCTTACCGGCTGGATGCTTGAACCCAGCGTTAATTGTGCTACGGCGCTTAGAGAGTTTCTGTTGCTGCTGCTGCTGCTGTTGTTGTTGTTTGGGTTGCTGCAAGCCATTTTTAGGGTTAATGTGTTGTTCAGTCACCATAGCCTGCTGCCCATCTCTCTCTTGCTGGTCGGTGTGGTGAGTCAAACTGCTGGGTTTGGCTTGGGCACCACTGTCTGGCAGGGGGCAGGTATCAGTGATGTCTGAATTGCCCAGGGCGGCCTCTGGCACTTTTGGGGCATTGTTGAAGCTTCCAGGGCATGCTGAGAGTTGCTGGGGCGGCAGAGGTGGTGCTGGGCCCAATTTGGTACTTTTGGTGGGCACAGGCTCTTTATCAACAGACATCTCTATCACCTTCTACTCAGTAATTTTTGTGCTGACATGGAACCAGTAAACTGAAAACACACAAAAAAAGTATTATTACAATGATCACTGAAATGAATTAATCAAAGGAAATATAACCGCAAAATATTTTTTTCCATATTGCAATAATACTCGTTTCTTTGCAATATAAATAACGAATGACTGCATAGCTGTGTAAGTTGCCAACTTAAGAATCAGTGACGTTAACTTTTGATATTGTGCCTGCATATCAGTCTACGTCCCCAAAATGCATGCATGACCCCGTCTAGTTTAAGTTACAGGGGCCAAACGTTGAGTGAACGTCCACAATGAAGACATTGAACCCACCTCCTCAATGCCTGCTGGTACTCGTGAACCCGCTTCCTCAATGGTGTTAGCTAGCTATGAATTCCGATATTTTTCACGAATCCTCCTCTTTACGTGAGTAAATGTGACGAAGTTAGATGCAATATGCGATATAAACTAGCCTTCTAGTAAGAGAATAAAGCAACTGTATGATCATCAACAACAACACAACAGTCTGCTCAGCTCACCGTTCTCCCCGCCTTCTCGTGAAGCTGAACTGTCACTGACACACTCCCTCCCCGAGTTACTGACGTTCCCGTAGCATCAGCTTCGTAGATATCTTGATTTTTCGCTATTATTATTTTCACTGGTTAAATAAATAAATACTGTTTGGGAGACAAGCCTCTCCAAAATCACTGTGGTCGTTCTGTGTGAATTTGTGTGTGATTGTGAGGTCGCTCGCAGTTTAGACTCCAAACTCCGGGCGCTAACTTCTAGCTCAACAGCTCTATCTCAGGTTTGGTTCCAATGATTGTTTTATCCTTTGCTAAAAGCCAACACACTCAGATAGACATGCCTTTGAACCAATGAGATGACGATTTTCATGTCGTCCTTGTGAAATAGACCAATTATAAGGCAAGAATGGATTGGGCAGTTCACCTCGACCTAGTTTTTCCACACATAGGTATCACATAATTTGCCTGTCTGAAATATAATTTATTTCCCCCCGCCATTTGGAGAAATAATATGTTTTAAATGTTTTGTGTGCGTATAATGTACGTAATTTAAGTACAAAAAAATTACATTAGGTCATTGTGTACAAGAAAAAAAGAACAACATAGACTGGATCACAAAGCTTCGACCCCGCCCCCTCTCTTTCTCAGACATGTGGTAGGGCAGCATTAAGTTGCGAGTTGTGGTTGGGATTTGTAGTTTTTTTTATCCAACATTTTCAGGATCTTCCACTGCAAAACGTGGAGGTTAATTGTAAATGCAGCGACGCTGACGGGGTGGACAACCTGTAACGTTGTCCCGGGCCCAGGACTCGGGGGGGAGCATTTGGTTGGCTTAAATATAATTATTTATTAGTCAGTCAATCTTGGTATTAAGTACTACCTAAAACATTAGACAATAAACGTTTATGACCTGTTTTATGAACAGCAACATCGTTGCTATATATAAAAAAAAATTGCCCGTGGTTTGGGTCCTAAACTGCCAAATGTGTCATGGGACCTGCTCTACACCTTAAACCAAAATAATATGTCATCATCATTTTGGTAAAAGTTCTAATGCATTCTTTAAAAAAATAATTTTAGATGATAGGACATGTTCCAGTAAAGTGGCTACATAGCACTACCAATAATGACAGACAGAAATCAAGCAGAAAATGACACAGGTTAGTAAAATAGGAGTTTAATAACAAAACTTTATACATGATAACATATAAATATATCTACAATGTTTTGCATGTTTTATAATTTAGGATAGCATATTGGACAGGGAATAACTGCATAGGAATGTAAAAGAAAAACTCCATTGTCCAAGACAATGAAAATAGAGATGAGCTCCAGGCAGTCAACCCAGTAAAGCTCTTTAGAAACCTTTAGTAAAACAAGAACAATTCAGTGTGTTGACAGGCCTTTTAAAGTGACAGTGACAGGTTTTGAGAAAACATTTGATAGTCCTGGACCTCAACCATGGTTTTCTCTGAGTCGGCCCACACTAAACATGCATAAACATGAACATTGTCCTGAATATGTGTGGCGATGACCTGGATGGGCATGTCCTCTCAGATCTCAAACTGTGGAGACTTGTATTTTCTGGGTCCATCTCATCACCATTGTCTAGATTTCAGGACCAGGGCCTCCATACTGTCTGGGTCTGGATCTGAAATAGTGACCGCCTCAGAGTCCTTGTTGGGCCATCGGGCAAAGGGCCAAAAGGACGGAGAGGTGTGGGGGGACTGGACACCAAGGGAGGATGGGATGGTACCAGAGGCCCCACAGCCTGAGATGTATTGTGACAAGAAGATGACAAGGAATCTGAGGAAAGTTGAGAGGGGGAGGAAGGGAAGGGGAAGTGGCAGGGCAAGGAAAGAAATGGAGGGGTGGTGGTGAAAGGTGACAAAGAACTTGAGTAACAGGGGGAAGGTGGGGGGGAGAGGGAGTAAGGGGGGGACGGGTATGGGGGGGAGAGGTGTTGAGTATGTGTTGCTGGGTGGCGGTGGTGGAGCACAAAGGTGTTGGGATAGATGGGAAGAGAGGTGTTGATGTATGGGAACGTGGCCTCCCTGCTGGCTAGCTGATGACCCGTCACTGTGCTGTCCTTCCTGTTCGGCACAGTGCTCATGAAGCATGGTCCTTCTGCTGCAAGCCCCCAAGGCTGTAGGTCCAGGGGAAACGTTGGGCTCTGCACCCTCCCCTGAGAGAAGGCACTGTGGGCATCCAGGTGGTCCCTCAGTTCCTGGACAAAGCTCTCTCTCTGGGAGGGGTCCACACTGTCTATGTAGTTGTCCAGCCGAGAGATGCATTCTCTGAAACCTGCACTGTAGATAGGGTTGTGTAGGGGCTGTATGTGCTCGTGTATGGTGTCTGTCTTCTGGGAGGTCACAGCGCTAGTTACTGGAGCAGAGGACTCTTTCATGGCATATTCTGTGAGGGTTAGTGTTGGTCATTAGTGAGTCAGACAGTATAGAAAGAAAATTAGGAAAAGAATAAAAATGCAGAAAGATAAAAAACGAAATGGAGCCATGCAAAGATGAGAGTATAAGAAAATATCATGATGAAATAGATGATGAATATCGAGAAAACACAAACATGGACAGAATGAGGAATCAGGGTGTCAGTCAGTGGGACATTCGCCAAAACAACATGCAAAGGCCATTCGTTTTTGTATTTGTAGGTGTTTGTAGATTATTTACAAAGGGAATATATAAGGAGGTTTTGGGGAGAGAAGAATACAATATTATTAGCACTTACAGTCTTATTTCACTTAAATGAATAATGTCAGATAAAAACAGGGAGAAACTAATAACATTTTCGATTGATAGATACCTTTGCAGTCCTTTCCATTTGCTTTTCTTCTTATATAATCAACAGTCAACTCTAAAATTTCAGCTTTTTCCAATTTGGGATTTTTTAGCCGCTGTGTGAGAAAAAAAATAATCCTACTCAATAAGGCATTACGCACAATGATCACGTACAAAAGTAAACATTCGTTTTTAAGGAAATCATTTTTGTATAAGTCAGAGGGATATTTATGGTTTAATATTATACTAAGACAAAAATACTCGTTAAAAAATAAAATGTTGGCGTGTGTATCAAGTTCCTAACAAACACCCATGTTATCTTTTAATTCCATTTAGTAATAACGTGCGTGAACACTCTACCTTTGGCGCAACATCATTATTTCATTGCATTGTGTGCACTGTTTGAAATGTAATGGATACGTTTCCAAAGCCTACAAAATATGAGTTAATCTCAACTCACCATGTCAGAAGTGTTCCTTAGCAGAATAGTCCGTAGCTCATCCAAGCGTTGATTAATCCTGTCACGCCTCTTCTTTTCAATCACGGGTTTGAGAACCTAGTAAATCTTAATTATCAGTAATTGAAGCTGATCCAAATCCAAAATGAACTCCTACATATGATATATCCTGATGTTTTTTATATAATATTGGTATATATGAATGTGTGTGTGCGTGTGTGTGTGTGTGTATACGCATATATATATCTGAACTTACCCTCTTTATGGCTTTACGATTATTCATGTTTTATCCCTCCAACTTCCGCGATGAAGTAGGCCTGTATGAATAAAGAATGCTTCTGCGAATAGAAAACGATAAATGCATCCAGTCTGGTCAAGGAAGCTGAAGGAAGTATCCACACTCACCAACGGGTTTGGTTTAATAGCCAAGGCCGCATGGCTATTTATAAGGTCAAGCAGAACAATTGTCATTGGTTGAATAGGTGACAGTGACGTTTTCACCGTAAGCTTACTGTCCTCATGCGGTCTTGAAACTTCCCAAGTTGATCAACTTCATAGATTAGGGGAAAACAAAGACAGATTACTTAATATTCTAGTCTGGATCGTCTTTGTTACTTTAGTTTTCTCAATTTCTATAAATCAATGTGCGTATTTGGAATAGTTTAAAAACATATAATTTTGACACAGTATAGCATAATCCTTTAGAATAAGCGTTGAGTCCATAGAGTAGGCCGTGATCCTGTGAGGAATACTATATATGTTTAACCCTTCTGTTCCTGACTCAAAATCTTCCTTTCCAAAGTTTTGGAATGGAAAGAAAAAGTTGCAGTGGTCTCTTAACTTTTTCCAGAGCTGTATATATACGAAAATATTTGTTATTGATAAATGATATATATCTACGTTTTATTTATTGACCCCTGAGATGTCCCCAGAAGTGTTCGTTATGAGGCAACCAAATTCGTACAGTGTGTTATTGTTCTGGAATGCCAGGGTAAGCATTCTCTGAACTTTATTTAGCTTTCACAATAATGCGTTTACAACATTATTGGCGCAATTGGCCTGTAAAGAAGTTATCGTTTTATGTAGGATCGATTTGGCACAAACTGTATCTATCGGGATTGGTGGGAGTATTTTCAGAACCTATGCATCGAAAGGATTTTCTCGTGGGAACAGAAAAATACTTTTGCTGAAATAGTGTCAGAATGAACACCATCACACCAACTCGAACACACTCGTCTTTATGATGTATACAATACATGGAAGTGCCAATTTACGCATGGATGACAACCGTCGCACCTTGTCTGAGCGTGCCATAGTGGCCTTACCATCTGCTCTACAAGGGAGGGTGAGATAGCGCTATTAATCAACACGAAATACAAAAACGAGCCGTGGGAATCCAAATGTGGCTTTCCCGTAAATAGAGCATTACGCATTCGATGGTTAAGGTAATGCGTAAAAAGAGTCGCTTGCAGCTATAACCTATAAATGCACGCGCACACTTTAAGCGAGAGACCTGGAGAAATTGCAGCGAGAAAAACTGGGCATAAAAACTGAGAATTACATTATTTTACTGCGCACCTCAGATGAGTAGGCATTTTCGAACAAAAAAAATGCTACATCTCCAAAAATTTCCCCAAAACATCCTGCTAGTTCGTGCTTGGCCCTGCCCCATCCGGTTCAGCATTAACTACATTTTTATTGTAAACGTCATAAATATTGTGAGCTATTTTGATTTGGTTATTGCCCACACTTATTTGGAAATACCCTGTGTGAAGGTTAAATCAACATATGCTACGCACAAACGCTTCGAAAGAAATGGAAATCAAACGGGACCAGATAGAATATTTCAAGTTCAAACACCTAGAGATATTCTGTTAAATCATGTCAACCGTTTGTCGGCGCTTTGTCCGGGTGAATAGCTGGGAAAATGTCCCCAATCGGTCTCTCATGGAGTACGGTTGGAGTTCTGGTTTATTGCCTGTTAGAATTTGTACATTTTAGGTTAACATCAAAGTAATGCCGCTAACTGTCTGGAGGGTGTGTTTTTTCCCAGAGGCACACGTCGACCCTGTGCTGACACCTTAATAAAAACGCCCCGACTCAAATCACAGTTTCGGTGAATATCCATTTTGATTCAAGCTCAAATATCCTACTGAGATTTGCGCAATGCGACCGTCTTAATTTTTCTTATCGTTTTGTAAGTGATGTGAATCTGGGACTAGAGGGTCACATTTCATATCAATTTCAGGGTGTTGTTCTGGTTTTCACAACACGTGCCTGAGACCAGTGGGATATTCATTTGATCCAGGCTAAAGCACAAAATAGCTGTGAGAGAAACCTATGGTGGCCTACAATATCATCACCAATATATTTCAGAATAGATGTACTCTATACAATGAAGTTATGATTAAATATGCTATCAATTACGGCTTATATAAGAAATTCGTTATATAGGCCAAACGTAATCATAGGTGGGCCATTGGCATCCCAGCCGCCTTGATTTTTGGTTGCTAATATCTTCTTGTAATATCGCAAATGAACGTAACATTTTTACTGCTATACATTCCATATTTAAGATATGTTTCATAATTTATAATGAGGGATTCATCAATTAATTGTCAATACCTACCGAGTGCATGTGGTCCAATGCAAATATATTTGACAGTCTTAGGTATGGTTTCTGTTAATTGATGTGATCTCTCAGATTCTACTGGGAATGTGTCCCTCAGGCCTTTCCCCTGGGAAAAACTATAGAAATAACACGATGGTTTGTGAACCTACTTGTTAAAAGTTGTACATAATTTAGAAGACAATGAGGTGTTGTCATGTGGTGCGATCGTTTCCACAGCACATGTTGTCCTAAACATAACGTTAAAATGTTACGCAGTCTAAAAAAAACAGTAGATTAATAGGTTATCAGAGTTAGCAATTATATTAAGTCAATATTCATCCCGTCTCAATGTATAAAATCATAAAACTAAAGCAACAAATCAATCTGTGAACAGTGCCAAATTGGAAAGTCCAACTGGCCTAGCATTTGTTGCTGCGTGTGCGGTGGAGACTGATGGTCAACTCTCACCTAATGCGCGGATTTATTTTCACCAACACCTGTCCCGCAGTTTGTCTATGATGAACACGTGCCATGGTTGGGGTAGTGAGCCTGGAACGAACGATAACACCGTATTATCTAATTGCATTAGCAACCAGCTACTTTTGCTTTAGTGGATACAAATCTACGCTGATTTCAATCAACAACAGATCTGTTAACATTTCCTTAGTATTACAATTCGACATCGTTTTTAAGTCATTATTATAATTAGATTAATGTATATTTGCTTGGGTATTAAGTACAAATTGTAAAGCATGTCAGTAATCACAGCGTCTACTTGCGAAGATTGAATAGCATCTATTGCTATGTTACGCCTGTATTTTAGTACGTTAACCAAATTCTCTTCGCTCTTTTCTGATGTGACAGTCTGGGAAAATTTGCCTGGGCTCTTTCCCTTGGGAAAAATGTAGAATTGACACATCATTTAATTGTTTATTACCTGTTAGAACGAGTTTTAGCGCAGACATGGGTCGCCACTCTAGGTGCGATGGTTCCCATAAAGCACGGATTAAACAAATGAATATTATGAACTAAATTAATTTATTTACCAAATTGTTAACTTCGTATGGGAATACAATATCATCAGCTTTTTTGTATAAATTATTTAGAAAAACACGTTAGGTCTGTGCGTAAAAAGGTTGTGCCAGATGGAATGTGCCATTTGGGGTTAAACGTGTGCCTGTCTGTGTTTGAGCGGTGGAGGTGTCATTGTTCTTTTATATTTAAATCCGTGTCACACTGGAGAATGGTGGACATTTGCCAACACCTGGCTTGTCATTATAATAAGCGTGCCGTTTGTTAGTACTTTCGTACACGTGCCAACCCAATATGCCGTGTTGACACCCGGATGGTGTGGTATGGTGAAGCCTATGCGGTCCCCTTTGATCCTTATGTTGTAAACCCGGGGAAAGCTTAAGAACTCGTTTTGAAATAATTTCAGTGCCTACCTTTTTTTGTCAATTTGACCAGTACCAAACCAAAAAATTACTTAGGATTTAATACGTTTTTATTTCTTAGCATTGTATAGCCTACATAACACTATATATGCTTATAAATTAAATAATTAAATGCATGTATGTCTTTTGTTCATTGCACATACATTTGTTTCATCTGGAATCTGAATATTCAGTTGCCTGAAGCAGACGCATGTGGTGCGGATTGGCTATCCGAAGGCGATGGGAGGAGTCGAAAGTCAGGACTACCGCTTTCAAACTGATAACTATCCTATCTTAGTGACATATCTTAGAGAAACACCACTGCCATTCGTGACTATAACTGACATCCAGTTAATTACACACAGCAGAAACTTGTGGATTACTACAAAACAGAAAACTATTTAACGGAAGGAGTATACGTGAAAATGAACGGAAAGGTAAGAAAATGTACCACTATAAATTAATTTATAAGAATTATAAGATGATAACCTTCATCTTACATTTTATATTTTGTCAGGGTAAATGGATATTTAGAAATAATTATGTTTGAAATATGAGGATATATTTAACAGAAGTGGTTGGACTAATCTGGCCTCCCACATGGTCTCCTTTCAACTGTATCATAGCTCCTCAAGCCCCAGGTGGAGAAACGTCGGAGAGAGAGAATGAACCAAAGCCTGGAGAGCCTGAGAACATTGTTGGTGCAGAGACCACAACATCAGGTACAGTATACATGAATCTCTTATATGACTCTACTCTAAATGCAGGTGTCATCTCCTCTGACAGATGTAGCATGACTGTACATTATTAACCTGCCCTCTCTGTTCAACAGGGGGTGACTCGGCGAAGATTGGAGAAATCTGAGATCTTGGAGCAGACAGTTCTCTTCCTCCAGGACACTGGTGACAGGGACAGGAAGAAAGCAGAAGGTGGAGAACAACAAAGCCCCTTCCATGATGGCTTGTCCGCCTGCCTGCAGAGAGCTGTACACTTCTTGGGTCATGAA
>JACXGJ010009176.1:0-24914 GCA_016801105.1 Esox niger
AGAGAGAGAGAGAGAGAGAGAGAGAGAGAGAGAGAGAGAGAGAGAGAGAGAGAGATTGTTCTTTTAGCAGGGCCCTGTCCCTTGGTCAGCCTAATTGCCTGGTGGAGTGGGTCCTCACCCCTTCCCCCTTCCCGCTGGCCACCTCGTGCCTAATTGAAAGAGGTCTCCTGTGGAACGGAGGAGAACTGACTGCGTGGGCAGCTGTCCTCAGTTCATCTCTGTGGGTAAAATTAAACAAACGTGTCGCCTCCTACCTCAACTCCTATCTTTGTTCCTTTGGTTATTCTACTATCTCAGGTCCTCCTCCCTCTCCTCTCTTTCCATCTTGTGCCTCCTCTCATCTGTCTCCTTTCTGTTGCTCTGGTATCCACCACTCTCCTCTCTACAATGACACTTCCTGAGGGAAATTACTCTTGTCATTTTTTCTCCCACTTTTACACCTTCTCTCTTTCATCCTCTTCCAGGACTCTCCACTTCCTGTCTTATTCCCTGCCCCACCTCTCTTCCATCTCCATCTTGTTTCCATGTGGCTGTTTGTGGGGACAGTCTAATTAGCCTGTCTGTGGCAGGTAGAGCCAGCATGCCTAACAGGCCACAACATTTCCTGCCATGTCACTGTGTTGCCAGTCCAACCAGCCTATCCATAGACAGAATGAATCTAACCAATGCATGGGTCAGGGGTGGGTCAGTTGATAGAGCATGGGGCTTGTAAAACCAGGGCTGTGGATTCGATCCCCACAGAGGATACATACACAAATGTAATTTGATAGATACACTCAGCACAGTCAGTGGTTCTGCTAAATAGTGTTGTGACAGATTACTGTACTGATGTTTAACAGTATTATGTAAATTATCATAACACAGTCACTTTCCATCTAGTTTACCATTATACATTACCATAATACAGTGGAACTTCATTTAGTGTAGATGTGACCTTCATTATCATAGCACAGTGACCCTCCATCTAGTTTACCATTATACATTACCAAAATACAGTAGAACTCCATTTAGTGAAGATGTGACCTACATTATCATAACACAGTCACATTCCATCTAGTGCAGAGGTAAAACATTACCATATCAAAGCCACTACTCATCTGGCACCTGATATACAATACTACAACACTACACGTTACAGATAATGTTGAATACGGAAATTCTAAGAGAACCTAGAATCCTGCGATATTCAAAAGAAAATCCACTGAATCCTGATACAATTGCACAGATAATCTATACAGTGTGAGAACCTAGAACCTTGGAGACATTTGGAAGAGAGCCAGAAAACACTGGCTCTATTATGGACTGAACGTTTAATGCCGGTCATGTTCAGTTGATATGCAAGCTCCTGCCCCCGCAGGCCTCATGTGTTCAAGACAGACATGGGAATGACTACCAAACACAGAGGCATTCAAACCACCTGCCGCTGTGTGTGTGTGTATGTCTGTGTGTGTGTCTGTGTGTGTCTGTGTGTGTGTCTGTGTCTGTGTGTGTGTGTTTGTGTGTGTCTGTGTGAGTCTGTGTGCGTCTGTGTGTGTCTGTGTGTGTCTGTGTGTGTCTGTGTGTACACAACAATTCATTGCATAGATGTCTGAGCTCTGGAGCTGTGACAGTTCCTCTGAGGGGATGATGTGTCCAAACTAACTGAGCTGTACCTGTCTACACCTATCACACAGCAAGCGCTTGATCTGGACATCTTCACACACACACACACACACACACAGACAGACACACACACACACACACACGGGTTGTGCTTGATCGGAACATCCGAGTTTCTGTTAATCCTATTCAGTCACACAACAACCCCACAACAACACCTCGTCCCATAATTCCACATGGTGACAGGCAAGTGTTGATAGTGTGTGTATGTGTGTGTGTTATGTTTGTGCGTATGTGTTGAGCGTGTGTGTGTGTGATGTGGCGGCAGCTGCTGGAGAGTGTCAGTCTTGGTAATCAAATCATCAAGATTCATCCAGATCAGAAGAGGGTTCTTCGGCTGTTCTTGTGGGGGAACCCTTTTTGTACCCTGTCCGTATATCTTCGGTCAGTGTTGTCCGTACATCTTCTGTCAGTATTTTCCACAAGTCTTCTGTCTGTGTTGTCTGTATGTCTTCTGTCTGTGTTGTCTGTATGTCTTCTGTCTGTGTTGTCTATATGTTTTGTCTGTATGTCTTCTGTCTGTGTTGTCTGTATGTCTTCTGTCTGTGTTGTCTGTATGTGTTGTCTGTATGTTTTCTGTCTGTGTTGTGTGCACATCTGATAATAGAACTATGCCCACACAAAATGGTCAACAAAGGAAAAGGGAGCTGTTGGGACAAAGTGTCGCTGTGTTAGTGCCTTGAATGGAGAGACAGGTCTCCCTTGGGGGCTTGGTTTAATTTGTGCACAGTTTGAGTCCACACGGCAGGCACACACACACACACAATCGACCATCAATCAAGTTCATGTTATAAAGCCTCTTAAACATCAACAGTTGTCAGAAAGCGATTATACAACCACCCAGCCCAAAACCCCAAATCCGAGCAGTAGTTTGTTGAAACACAGTGACTAGGGCCACTTCCTGGGAAGGCTGGAACTCAGGAAGACACCTAGAGAGGAGTCAAGGGTGTCCTTTAATACAAAATGATTTCCTCTGTGTATTGATGTCAGTCACTAGATCTATTCCAAATGCGTCTGTGAATATGTAATCACAGTTGATGCAATTAATCACACAAAAGCGTAGAGAAAAATTGGGATGGAGCTTCACAGGAGGGCCATGAGTTCACTGCAAAAGAACAGTTGTTGAGAGGGAAGTTACTGTCTCAATAATAGATCCACCCAAAGACCTGACTGCGGTACGGACTTACAGCCCGAAGTGAAGGTTAGTGGCTCCATTAGCAGTGTCCCCGCTACTCAGAATCAACCTGTCACACAGACCAACAGCTTAGCTCTGCTCTGGAAGGTAACAGCAACCTGACAACTAGGCTGTGGTTCTAGGAGTGAAATAATGTTTCGGTCTGTGTTCTGTGTTGCATTGGGTTCTGTGTTGGTCTGGATTCTGTGTGGGACTGGGTTCTGTGTTGGTCTGGGTTCTGTGTTGGTCTGGGTTCTGTGTTGGACTGTGATTTACAAGCAAAGACTCTACAATGAGAAGAAAAATACCCTAAATTCTCTTCAACTACTGATTCTCATATGAATATTGCTCAATGAAGAACCTGAAATCTCTCCATCCCTTTACCCTGTCATCCATCTAAATATGTCATCCATCGTTTGCTTCACTCTGTCTTTGTTCAACAGGATATTAAGGGGAAGTATTAATTTATTCATAATTTCACAAGTGATACAATGCTGCTGATTTCAAAACACCTTGTATCCCTGGACCACAAATACTTGATATTTATGACAGATCACATCGTTTCCAGCAATGCAGCATAAGTGGATCGATATCACTAGATGGCATTCTGTTCTAGTGTATTATCCTGTTTAAAGACTGAAGACAGAGTGTGTCAACTCCTCTGCACTGTCTGCCTGCACCTGCTATATATAAGAATTAGCTCAGTCTCTAAACCCACTTCACACTTCAGTAAAACAATCAGGTGCCCCAGCCTCTGTTGTTACTAGTACAGGACTCTAGGCAAAGAAATTAGGACATGATACTTGAAAAATGGCATTGGTATGTGATACTGGGACATTAGACTCTTTTGTAGGATTTGATAATGACAATGTACTCTCATGGAGGTTTTAACACCAACAGAGTTCCTGAAGAACTACGATCCTGTAGGTTTAAACAACAACCATGTTCCTGGAGAACTAAGATCCTGTAGGTTTAAACAACAACCCTGTTCCTGGAGAACTATGATCCTGTAGGATTAAACACCAACCCTGTTCCTGGAGAACTATGATCCTGTAGGTTTAAACAACAACACTGTTCCTGGAGAAATACAATCCTGTAGGTTTAAACAACAACCCTGTTCATGGAGAACTACGATCCTCTAGGTTTCAACAACAACCCTTTCCCTAGCGATCTACCTTATTGTATGTTTTAACTCCTACTATGCTCCAGGAAAACATCCCTACTGTAGGTTTTAACTCTGAAAATGTTTCTGGAGAGAGGAACAGCTGAAGATGTTTCCTCGAGTCCTTTTCCTGTAGGTTTTATCTTCAACTCCAGCTGTGCCTAACCCAACTGAGCTTTCCTTCCAGGTAATCATTATAATTGGAGAAAGCCTACAGGAAAAGTTGTACTCTACAAACAGGGCTCTGAGCAACCGTCTTAGATGGTCTTAATGGCCCTGTTAAGCTGTGTGGATGTCCAACAAACTATGGATGTCCAACAAACTGTGGATGTCCTACAGACTGTGGATGTCCTACAGACTGTGGATGTCCAATAGCTATGGATGTTTAGCCAAATATGCCATGGATTTGTGCCCTTGGCTACATTATAATTATCTCAGAGATAGAAGCAAGGCTACCAGTTACCTCTCTTGGGAGCATTGGCGCAAGACTGATTTGTGGCATGCGGATGCATTCGTGCTACACTACCTATCTAACCTTGAACATTTGTTGAGCTCATTCACAACTGGATAAAACTGCCTTTGAATACAATGCCCCATACAAATGGAATGCCATACAGTGACCATAAATTTGACATTTTAGTGCCTTTAAAGCAATTTAAATGTCTGATAAAAAAACGGTTTATTGTTCATTGCAATTGTTTTTTCATAATGTGTGTACTTAATATATTGTATATGCATTACATTAGTTATACAGGGCTCGGCTGAGAAAGACCTCAGAGTTGATTTCTCTGTATAAATAAAAGTAAAAGAAAATAACAGTATTGCTTTGCTAAACAGTTTTACAGGCTACCACTATACACAAACAGGCCGCCAGAAACCCTACAACGGCAGCGTCAGCGGGTAGCTAGCGATAGACCAGGGAGTGTGTGTATAGGAATCCGTCTATGCAGGACAACAGAGAATGGTTGAGGTACCTGAGATTAGTCCTTTCTAAAGCACGCCCAAGAGTATACACGGTTCACACACACAGACACACAGGTTTCCTTAACGCTCTCCGAAGAAAGACCAACACGCTGAGGTGTGTGTGTGTGTGTGTGTGTGTGTGTGTGTCTCTGCTCATTCAAAACCTGCACCCATAGTAGGAATATTAAGACCCTTCGCTCTGGCCGTGATGCCCCAAAAAACATTGTACGCCCTGCGGCCACCATGGCTTTTGTGCCCCTGCTACTGTCAAAATCTTACGGTCAGCAGTTTTTTCGTAAGGTTTGTTTGTAGTTAGCAACTGAGAACAACCACAAGAACGCACTACAATCAGGTAAGTATGCTAGCTAGTAATCTATAGATAGCTGACTTATTTAGTGCTTACCTGAATAAACTTCTCCGTTTTGGCTAACTAGGAGGTGGGAAAGTTCCGACCTCCGCGTGGGAGAATACACCTGAAAGCTTTTTGAAAGCTCGGCGAAGTAAGGCTAGGTTTGACATCACTCGACATGGCAGCGTTTGTGGTGAAAGATGAAAAAACAAAGATGACTTGCTACTCGCAAAAATAAGTCACTATATTTGTTTATTTAGGTCGTACTCATTAGGGCATTTGATTGTGATGTTACAGAATACTTAGCGGTTTACCTTCAGGTTACTTCATGGTATCCTTCTTGGCTAGCTAGCCATAACGTTACTTAACTGTCAATACTGTAGACAGTTTGTTGTAATGTGAACGCTCCCAAATAAATCTTCTGAAATGAAACCGATTCCAGAATCTATAAAAAAATGTAGAGAGTAGATGTAATTTCAGGATTAAAACATGATAATTACACGTTTTATATGGAAAAAACGTATCCGTTATTATTTAAAATATGATATTAAAAAGTGAATAATGTATATGTTTTTATGTAATGTGTGTTTTTTATCTTATCAACAATTCAAGTTGTTTATTTGTAAACTCCAATTCCTCATATTTCACTCAATGGCCATTGTGCCCTGGCATGTGGCCTTTGTGCCCTAAACATTTTTGTGATACCGAAGGCCAAATGACCTTGCCACTAAACTGACGAAATTCCAAGCCTGCAGCACACACGTGCACATGCACACACAAATACACACACAAATGCACACGCACACACACACATGGAGAGTGACATACACACCAGACCAACCAGATCAACCAGACCATAGTCCTACTATCACTAGGCTTATGTCAGTATAGGAAATCAATTTCTTCCTTAATAGGAGAACAGTCTGTACATCGGCAAGTCCTTTCTCGACACATTGTATGGACTCTGTATGTGTGTGGGTGTGTGTGTGTGTGCTAAGATGCAACACATGTACCTAGACAATTATTCTATGAATAAGATACTGTAATATACAATAGACTGTATAGTGTAACTAAGCAACCATTATGAGAAACCAAATCAGTTAGCAGCAGATACTTCAGAGAATACTCTAAAGAAGAAGCATGTGTCAAACTCATTTCACAGAAGGTCGAGTGTCTACGGGTTTTCTCGCTCATCATTTTTACTTGATTGATGAATTAAGGTGTCTAGGTCTTAATTGGACACAAGTTGAAAAGAGTATCCAGAAACCTGCAGACACTTTGTCCTCTATGGAATGACATGGAAAGCCCTGATTAGAGAAACGGAGCTACTAAAGAGGCCCTGCTAGAGCCCAACAGAAAGACCGCCGTGAACTCACCTCGCACTTTACTCCTCTGTGCTGTCACTGTGGGAGCCACCAACAAAACAAGGAGAGAAATAGAGTAGGATGAAAAGGAGGTGGAAGAGGACAAAGAAGATAATCAGGAGGAAGAGGGGGAGAATTAGGATGGGGAATGGATGAAAGTGAGGAGGTACATAAAACAACAGAAAAAAGGAGAGAAGACATGAGAGAACAGGTTAGATCTGATTAGAATTACAGACGACATCAGATGAGATCAATTGATGAGATTAGATTAGATCAATAGATTGGATCAGATTCAATTGTTAGCTTGTGAATCATTAGGTTGTGAATCAGGCGACGTGAACAGGTATTCAGATGAGAAAGGGAACAAGAAAAACACCAGGAAATCACAATATGATTTGATATGATCGACTGGTTCTGTTTCGGGGATGTTTTGCTAAACAGATACAAGATAGGTTGTTGCCCTGCACACTCTGGCTTGAACATGGGTACCAACTTCTTAGGAAATATATATAATGTTTTTCTAGCAGCAATGTTTTGTTAAAGACAGTGTGGAGACATGTAATTCTCCTGCAAAGTGCCTTGGGTAGAAAGCCAAACTATAGCTCCCATTTTTCCACAGCAACCACACATTCCCTGACTTTTAATTGGAAGAGCAAGATGTGAGAAATTCTCAGTAAACAGCAACATTTCATAGTAAATATAAATGCTAGTAAGATACAAGAAAAACATTTCCTGGTAGAAATGATTGTCTCTCACATTGCATTTCCTGGTAAAGAAGATCCCACTGCATTTCCAACAGAGTAGCTCCTGGCCTAATAGAAGGCAGGGCAATGTATCATGGAGGGGCTTCTGGCGCTACACATGGAGTCTGTTTATCTTCTACTGCTACTTTGCTTTCAAACCCCTCTTTCGTTTTCAACTCCGACACACTGACAAACACGCACACACACGTATAGACACAAACACGTTCCTGCCCATCAAGACTACTACACTGTGCTATGTCTGTACATTTAACATATTATATAACAATGAGCCTGGATAGATTCATGTGTCAGGTAATCTTTCACTCTCCCACAATCTCACCCTTTATTTCCCCCAAATCTTTCCCTCTCCTTTTATCTTACCCAATCAAGAACAAATCTAAAATGAAGTGGGTGAAAAAGCTACATTTTCTATATTTGACAGCCCAGTTAGTGGCCTTAATTTGTTTCTCTTTTGGATTTATTTTATTAC
The DNA here is from genome assembly GCA_016801105.1 of Esox niger. Classification (NCBI taxonomy): domain Eukaryota; kingdom Metazoa; phylum Chordata; class Actinopteri; order Esociformes; family Esocidae; genus Esox; species Esox niger. The sequence goes on from JACXGJ010009176.1 coordinate 7,905, forward strand.
TAAATTTATATAATGCTATCTTTTACCAATCATAATGCAATTTCTGGTGTTATCAAAGGAATAACCTCTGCGTTATATTTACAATCTCATTGCATTTTGTACAGTTTTCTTAAATTACTTTTGGTATAGCGAATGTAATTAATAAAGAGAATGGTTTCACATTACTCTTATTAGTGTTTTGTCATTGGTCTGACTACTGTAATTTTAATGATTGCTTTATGTAAGTAAACTAAGTTTCAATGTCAATACGGTCTAGAGAGTGAGAGAGAGATGCTAAGCGTAGGTTATTTCCCTAAATTTGGAACCAAGAACTCATAACTCCAATCTTTAAAAACCAAGACAAATTTGACCCTAACAATTACAGATGCACTTGTGTAGAGTACCTTGGGGAAGATTTTGTGCAGTGTTATACTTGACTTCCTTCATAAACCCAATGTTCTGAATACAAGCCAAATTGGATATATACCAAACCAAAGAATAACCGATCATATTTACACCCTACACACTAGTAGATAAACAAGTCCACAAAAATAAGAAATCTACGCCTGCTTTATTGACTTTTAAAAATCATGTGATTCTATTTGGCATACAGGACTGTTTTACAAAATCATTGAAAGTGGTGTAGGAGGTAAAACATTCGACCTAATAAAATCCATGTTTACTGGCAACAAGTGAAGCATTAAAATAGGCAAAAAACAAACCAAATAATTTAACCAGGGATGTGGCCTTCACCAGGGTTGCAATCTCAGCCCTGTGCTATTCAACATCTACATCAATGAATTGGCCAACATTTTAGAAAAATCTTCAGCCCCTGGTGTTAGTCTCCACAATTCAGACGTTCAATGCCTGCTTTTCGCAGATGACTTGTGCCTGCTGTCACCCACAGTAAATGGTCTACAGTCCTGACATGCTAGAGCAGTAATGCCAGACCTGGAAGTTAACTCCAATAAGAAAAAAAATAAGATTTTTCAGAGTAGAGACAGATCTCAGGGAGATGAACCAAAGTTTTCAATGGGTAAAACACATATATTACTGCACACAACACAACTATTTAGGTTTAAAAATAAGATCAACTGGTAACCTAAACGAAGCAGTGAATGAACTTAGAGACACGCAGGGCATTCAATGGCATTACATCACAAATTCTGATGGAAGTACCTATTTACAATTTGTCAAAAAAAAATGCATTCATAATCAAACCTATTGCCCTCGATGGCAGTGAGGTGTGGGGGTTCCACTTACAAAACAAGAGTTTACTAATTTGGACAAACACCCCACTGAAATCTTGCATGCATAGTTTTGTAAAAATCTACATATCCAGAGGTAAACTACAAACAATGCATGCAGGGCAGAATTAGGCCAACATCCATTCATATTAAGAACTCAATAAAGAGCTATTATATTTTGGAAACACCTAAAATACAGTGACCTCCGCTCATACCATTGCCAAGCCCTGCAAGACCAAGAGTTGAGGAAAAAGAGGAGTCCCTTTTTCCCAACTGGTCCTGGGGCTTAGTTCACAAATCTGTTCTACTAACAAGCAGAAGCCTCAGGATCAGACCATACAAGCAATCAGAACTAACTAAATTATAAAACAGATCAAACAAAACTACATTACCCTTTGGGAAACACGAGCACAAAGCAAAATGCAGTGCAATATCTCCCTAAACCGACAGTACACTATAGCAAACTATTTGACCGTGGTGACTGCTCAAAACATCAGGAAAACCTTGACAAAGTGACCACAGCCTTGCTGTTGAGAAGGGAAGGTGCAGAAAAACCCGGCACCTGCAGAGGAAAGGTTATGCGATCACTACACCATAGCAGAACCTGAGACAGTGTCACTTCCTAACGCAATGTAAAAAATACCAAACTATCAGAAACAGTTTGGTATTTTAAGGGACCATTAAAGGTTTTAGGGCTCTTTCTGATGAGGACAGGCTATATATATATATATATATATATGTATATGTGTGTGTGTTTTTTTTAACTTCATCTATTGATTATCCCAAAAATAAGTTGTTCAAACATTGTGACTGTACTTTGGCAATGTGCACACGTGTGTCATGCCAATAAAGTGAACTGAATTGAAACTGAGAGACAGATTCTGCAACAGACAAACATTGGGAGAGAGAAAGGAAATGAAAGGAGGGACAGGAGAGAGGGAGAGAGCAACAGAACAATGCAATATGCTTTAAACATTTGATCTTCTCAAACATCACCCTCACAGTCTACATTGATTGATAGATTTTCTAACTGATTGACCTGTGTTGCCCTATTAATAGTATTAGTCAGTTAGTCTGTGTGTCAGTTAGTCTGTCTGTCAGTTAGTCTGTGTCAGTAAGCCTCTGTGTCAGTTAGCCTGTGTGCCTGTTAGCATGTGTGTCTGTTAGCCTGTGTGTCAGTTGGCATGTGTGTCAGTTAGCATGTGTGTCAGTTAGCCTGTTTGTCAGTTAGCCTGTGTGTCAGTTAGTCTGTGTCAGTAGTCTGTGTCAGACGGTCCTAGGTGTGTTTTATTTTCAGTAGTTCCAGACATCATGTCTGTTATGCGTGTTTCATGTTATGTGGTTCAATATATACAGTTGTGCTTTAAAGTTTGCATACCCTCTGAGAAATGGTAATATACATTAGTAAAGAAAACATGAGTGAGCAGGCAAAACACATCTTTAATTTCTTATGGGATCCACAGTCATGGCAACTAAGATAAAAAATTATCTGACCCCTGTTCAAAAGTCTGCATACCCTTAGTTCTTAATACTGTGTATTGCCCCTTTAGCATCAATGACAGCATGCAGTCTTTTGCGATAGTTGTCTATGAGGCCCCGAATTCTTGCATGTGGTATAGCTGCCCATTCATCTTGGCAAAATACCTCCAGGTCATGCAAAGTCTTTGGTCGTCTAGCATGAACCGCACGTTTGAGATCTCCCCAGACTGGCTCGATGATATTAAAGTCAGGAGACTGTGATGGCCAATCCAGAACATTCAAATTTGTCTGCTGTAACCACTGGAGGGTCAACATGGCTTTGTGCTTAGGGTCACTGTCTTGCTGGAAAGTCTAAGTCCCATGTGCAGCTTTCGTGCAGAAGAATGTAAATTGTCTGCCAGTATTTTCTGAAAACATGCTGCATTCATGTTGACATCAATTGTCACAAGATTCCTCGTGCCTTTAGAGCTCACACAACCCCAAAACATTAGTGAGCCACCAGCATGCTTCACAGTGGGGATGGTATTATGTTCACTACGGGCCTTGTTGACCCTTCTCCAAATATTGCGCGTATGGTTGTGACCAATAAGCTCTATTTTGGTCTCGGCACTCCAAATTAGTGTGCCAAAAGCTGTGTCAGGCATATTATAACTGTGATTCTTTGAGGCATTGGCACAGGAAAGGCTTCTTTTCTGGCAACTCAACCATGCAGCTCATTTTTGTTCACGTATCGTTGAATTGTTCTCCTTAAAACAACGACACTGTCTTTTTCCAGAGCAGCCTGTATTTCTCCTGAAGTAACCTGTGGGTTTTTCTTTGTATTCTGAACAATTCTTCTGGCAGTTTTGACTGCGATCTTTCTTGGTCTACCTGACCTGACCTTGGCTTGGTATCAAGGGATCCCTAAAATGTCCACTTCCTATGTGAATGAAGAGTACTGATTGGCATTTGCAACAATGGATGTATTTTTATGAAGTTCCATTACCTTATTATGAAGGTCTTTTGACAGTTCTTTTCTGCTCACCATTGCTCAGTATCTAGCCTGCTTAGTGCATCCACATGAGAGCTAACAAACACATTGACTACTTATACACAGACACCAACTGCAATTTTAAAAGCCACAGGTGTAGGAAATTCTCCTTTAATTGTCATTGTCACCTGTGTGTGTCACATTGTGTGTCTGTAACAAGGCCAAACATTCAAGGGTATTTGTACTTGTGATCAGGGCCATTTGGGGGCTTTCTGTTATCATTATGATTAATAAAGGAGCCAAAAAACTATGTGATAATAAATGGCTTCATATGATCATTATCCTTAAATAAAAGAGTTATCATATTTTCAAAATCAATGCCAACATTTCTACCAGGGTATGCAAACTTATGAGCACAACTATAGCACATAGATCAAATGGAATTAACCCCTGTTCTGTCAGGTTGAATTAAAGAAACAACCTGAACTGCAAAAATGTCCTTTATGGAAGGGCTTTTCTAACCTACCTATACGACAGGGACAAAAATGTCCCTATTAACCATTGTTAATCAGACAAATAAACATTTGCTAATAGGGACTTCCTTAAGGTGAGGGCTAGGGTTAGGATTAGGGCTAGGGTTAGGATAAGGGTTAGTTAGACAACAGCTACAGTCAAGGCTGGTGGCTTCTGGATGGGTAATATGGATGTAACTAAATTGCGATTCAGAAAACATCTGGTGGCTATTTGTTGGTTTACTCTAAATCTTGTCCCAAACCGTACCACCAAAACATTGACATTCTGACATTTCTGCCACTCGCGAGCCAAAACTGGTTCCTGAAAATTGATTACTATGTCATGTACGTGCATAATTATACAAATATAAAAAACACATAAGACATCCAGTCCAAAATGGGAAGTTTCAAATATCAGGTTTCTTATTCACAAAAGTCCCAGAATGCATCTTTGACAGAAATGCAGTTTGAATGAGAGTTCAACTCATTTGTTTGGGATTCAGAGCGTTGAGGTAACAAGGCATCCACTCAACACTAACGTTTTTCTCCCCTTGTGGCCGTTGGAAACCCAAATCAATCTGTGCCATCTTGATTGTGTGTGTGGAAGGAACGTGTATGTGTGTTCTGCTACATGAGTCATCCATGGTGTATAATAAAGCAATTGTAGCAGTACAGCTTACTAAACCTGCACAGGCAAACACAGAGGAAAGGTTAGTGTGTGTGTGTGTGTGTGTGTGTGTGTGTGTGTGTGTGTGTGTGTGTGTGTGTGCGTGCGTGCGTGCGTGCGTGCGTGCGTGCGTTCGTGCGTGCGGGTGTGCGTGCGTGCGTGCGTGTGTGTGTGTGTGTGTGTGTGCGTGTGTGTGTGTGCGTGGTGTGTGTGATAGAGAGAAAACAGAAACAGAGGAACAGTGAAAGACAGATGCACTCCCAGAGTGACATAGCTTCATCGCTTCAGTCACTCCATCTGTGACGCTCTATATATTCTCTTTGCTTCTTTCTATCTCCTTTCTCAGTTTTTTCTCTGTCTCTGTCTTGTTTTGCCTTTCTCATCCATCTTCTATCTTTCCTCCTCCACACCTTTCCTCTCTTTTCTCATTCTCTATCCCTCCATTCTCTCTTTCCCCTCTCCTGTCTTGTTCTCTCTCCTTCTCTAATTTCTCACATACTCTGTCCCATCTCTTCTTTTCTCTATCACCTTGCTCCCTCTCTCACAATCTCTATCCTCTCTCCTCTCTATCATTCTGTCTTCTTACTCTATATCATATTCTCTTCTCTCTCTCACTCCTCTTTCTTGCATCTTGCCTCCCCCTCTCGCTTCCTCCCTCACCAACTGCTCTCTTCATCTCTCTCAGTAGTCATGACATCATCAGGGTCTAGTTTCAAAACAAAGGTTTTTTTGCAAAGAACAAAGGATGACAACACACACTGACACACAGCACACACACACACACACACACACACATAGGGAAAGAGAGAATCCACAGGAGCCCGCTATATGAGTGTTTCGGTTTGATTCCTCCATGGGCTGAGATCAAGTGACATCAGCGAAATGAGTAACATACAGTAGATGCCCCTGAAGCAGTTATATCTCTATTGTCTATTGTCTTCTGACTAAGCCATGTTATTATGTGTGTTTGCTTGTGTGTGAGAGAGAGAGAAAGAGAGACAGAAAGAGAGAAAGATTAAGAGGGACAGAGACAGAGAGAGGGATAAAGACAGAAAGCTGTGTGTTAATGTTTCTGACTCCCAGCTTTATTGAGGTAGATAAACACTGTCGGTTGCCACCAGCGGATTGTCAAATTACCTTTGTGAACCTGAGAACACAGGAAATGAACAATCAGAGCATATTGCTTCCCTCTCTCCACCACAGTTACAGTATAGTTAGCCTCCCAGTGTTTTTAGTAATAGAGTCTTGTATATTTATGAGACTTACTGAATCAAATGTGTTTCATTCCCCTCTCTACCTAGAAACTAATGCCATTTGGCTGGAAGCCCTATACACGTTTATTTCCATGTAAGAAACATTTCAATTCAGCCCTATCCATTTAGGCCAATTCCCATGAGTATGCAGGGACAAACTGTGTGTGTGTGTGTTTGTGTCTGTGTGTACACTTCATTGTTCTTTGTTTAGTTGCCATGGTCCCCACCCTGTTAAGCCTGAGCCCCATGCATCTCATTAAGAAGTTGAAAGAAATATATATGGTATGGCTTAAAAACAAACAAAGGTAATTATTTAAAGATTACAATCTTTTATAAAACGTAAGTGTTATAAGTAGTAGCATTCATAAAAGCCACCCCCAAAAAATAAGCATTACTACATCAGCCTAGGTGACTTTGTGAAGGTGTGTGTGTCATTCAGACTAATGAAATACCCCAGTCTGCTCCAGTCCTGCCCTTTGGAGAATAATGTTCATGGCCTTTCAGTGCAAATGTCCTGATCTTCTCAAAAAAATCTACTTCTGCTGGATTGTTTCCAGTCCAGAGGATGCTAGCCCCACATCTCTGAGGAATGGAATCAACAATGAACCACATCTAAAACCTGGTTAAATCTGAGTAAAAGCTCCTGGGCCAAAACAAAAACAGGCTGTAGATAATAAAGGCTGTCAAACACAAACAGAAAAGACATTAAGACGTTGCATTTATCAGCGATGACATACATTGAGCCCCCAGGTTCAAAAGTCAGAAATCTGAAGTCCAGCTGGTTCACCCTTGTTCAGCTCCTTTTACTGGTTTAGAAGTTGAAAGACACATTGCCGATAAATAGATCAGGCTTAGGGCATGTATTTGTTTACGCATATTTGTTAATATCTCTTGTTTACTACTAAACGGCTCATACCCAATCTCCTTCCAGTGATTTGTGGTCAATCAAATCAATCAATCAAATGTATTTTATAAAGCCCTTTTTACATCAGCAGTTGTCACAAAGTGCTTTCACAAAACACAAAACACCCGGCCTTAAACCCCAAGGAGCAAACAACAGTAGTGTTGAACTTCAGTGGCTAGGAAAAACTCCCTAAGAAGGCCAAAATTTAGGAAGAATCCTAGAGAGGAACCAGGCTCAGAGGGGTGACCAGTCCTCTTCTGGCTGTGCCGGGTGAACATATTAAGATTCCAAATTGTAATAGTTAATCGATGCATGTGGGCTGAGCCCAGAGTCAATTTTAACTTAGTCCAGATCGGAGGCATGACCAGATGGACAAGGACAGGGACAGACGGGGGGAGGAGGGGTGTCAGCAGAGTGGCAGCTGAAATCATCAGGTGTGGTGAGGTCTAAGTCAGGGTAGGCAACAAGAAACAAACCAAAATCTGAATAAATTCTTCTAAATGAATTTGGATCACTGTTGGCTGATCATTCAAGTCAGCGTAGCTAGCCCTTGACCACACGGCATGTCAGCAGTTCAGAACAGCAGGCAGGGAAAGCAGAACAACCTGCTAGCTTCAGCACAACCACAGTTGTAATTCATACGCTCAGATGTTGGTCCACCCTTTGACATAATGTTTCTTCCTTCAACATTTAAGTGGAAAATATTTCTAGACAATGAATTTGGGATCTAAGCATTTAAGCTTTGCTAGATGCTCTCGCGAGACTGGAGAGCCAGTGGGTAAAATATTTTAATTGGCAGGAAGCGACATAACTATGCCTCAAAAGCCCAGAGGTCTTGTGCTCAGCTTGTGTAAGAATATGTGAACGCACAAACGTACTACGAATACGCCAACCATCAAAATTCTTTGCATTCACTTGAACTAGGGGCTAAACATTGCTTTTGCTCCCACCTTTTTGATGAACAGCCCAAAAATGTTAGAGGGAACGGAAGTGGTGGAGGGGGGTTTAGCCAGTACACTACCTCCGCACACATTTGTGGTAATTAAATCCACAAAACCAACATGAAATTTTCTATAGAAATTAAAATGACATTTCTATTGACAAATCAATTATGACTGCACAAAGATAAATATTCATTTGGAACACAATATCATACATTTATATTTCTTCCTAAACCCAAGGAAAGGCAGTACCTAGCCTGCCTACCCTGTAGGATGGTCTCCTTCTAAGCAAACAGTTGCAATGCTGACACAACAAGATTACTTATTTAGTAAACATTTAACTACCTGCTTACTCCATGTAAATTGTATCCAACTAGTGAGCCAGCTAGCTAGAAGGCTAACATCGCCTGTAGGTTGGTGAGCCAGCTAGCTAGCAGGCTAACATCGCCTGTAGGTTGGTGAGCCAGTTAGCTAGCAAGATTATATTACCTGTATATTGGTGAGCCAGCTAGCTAGCAGGATAATATTGCCTGTAGGATGGTGAGCCAGTTAGCTAGCAAGATTATATTACCTGTATATTGGTGAGCCAGCTAGCTAGCAGGATAATATTGCCTGTAGGATGGTGAGCCAGCTAGCTAGCAGAATAGTATTGCCTATAGGAAGGTGAGCCAGCTAGTGTATTAGATTCAATTCAAATAAGGTCTTGGCTTTGAGAACAGTGTAAATCTCACCAGGACAAGGTGACGTTTGTCATCCCTTTTCTAGTCTTGCCGCTGTATTATATGGGGATTTTCAGTCCATACATCAGAAAACAATCATTCAATTGATGATACAGTTAACTCAATAACTAAATAACAATTAAATTAAAGACACACCAAGACTGTTACCATAGCTAAGGGAATTACAAGGGATTCATGACAGATACTTTACTATAATATCTTTCATGGATCAACCTGGTGTTATTTTTATGATTTCATCGATACCACTAGCTGATGTCGGAGCGCCACAGTTATTGAAACCGCTGCAACATTTTTGTCCATGGTGAAAATATGAGTTTGATCCCATGATCCATGCATTGCATCTATCAGAAAGTGCCAATTGGCAGAAGAAGCTTGGAGTAAAAGGACTGTCTTTCTTGGTAACTTTCTGGCCTCTTGTATTTTCTGGCCATCTTGTATTTGTTCTCATTATTTATTGTTCGGGTGCGATCTCTTGTGAGTCAGAGACCTGTGCCTGAGTCCATTGCTGGATCTAGGGGTGTGATGTAGCTCAGGCATCTGACATCTCATCAAAACTACGAAACAACACATGTGGAAATATGTAGCAACCGAAAAATAAAATAGATCAAAATACATTAAACGCTATGAAGACACTGCAGAGAATAAGTTAGAGTTACCAGCCTATGCAATTAACTGCAGCCAAAATAAATGCTTCACATAGTTCATATAACAGACACACCTCAATATCAACATCAGTGGAGACTGCATGCTAAAAATAAACACTACTGAAGGACATTAATAACAAGAGAACTGCTTGTGCCAATACAAATGAGAAAAGAACATTAGGCTGGTGGAGATACATGCATGTCTGATGAGTCCAGATGTGAGATTTTTTTTTCCAACCTTGGTGTGAGGCACAGAGGGGGTGAACGGATCATCTCTGCATGTTTGGTTTCCACTGTAAATCATGGAGGAGGGGGTGTGATGGTGGGGGTGCTTTGCTGGTGACAGTTTCAGTGATGTATTTAGAATATGCCATATCATCTGGTTTGCACTTAGTGGGTCTATCATAGGTTTTCAGCAGGACAATGACCTAAAACACTTCTCCAGACTGTGCAAGGGTCTTTGACCAAGAATGACAGTGATGGTGCTGCATCAGAAGACCAAGTCTCCACAATCACCAGACCTCAAGGCAATTAAGATGGTTTGGGTGAGTTGGACCGCAGATTGGAGAAAAAGTCTCCCTATTCCCTCTCCACATTCCATCTATCACCATATTCCCTCTCCATATTCCATCTGTCACCATATTCCTTCTCCATATTCCTTCATCATATTCCGTCCGTCTCCATATTCCCTTCTCTATATTCCCTCCGTCTGCATATTCGGTCTGACTCCATATTCCATCTGTCTCCATATTCACTCTTCATATTCTCTCTGTTGTTATATTCCCTAATCATAGTCTTTATCCATATTCCATCTGTCTCTATATTCCTTCTCCATCTATCCTCTCCATTTTCCAACTGTCTCCATATTCCTTCACCATATTTCCTCTTAATATTCTCTTTGTCACCATATTCCCTGTTCACATTCCTGCTTTCTCCATATTCCTTGTTCATATTCCCTCTGTCTCCATATGCCCTCCTCCTATTCCCTCTATCTCCACCGAGATCATAAGGTCTTGAGTAACAAATTGGCTACAAAAGGGCCATCTATTGCTTGCTCTTACGATGACTTCAACACTACAAAGGCTCTGGGGAACAAGACCCAGGCCCAGACTTGCGTCTTGCTTAGACTCTGTATGTCAAATAATTTCAGCCTGCTGGTGTGCTACCATGAGAAAGTTGGTTTGACTGCAATACAATTCACAATGTAAAGCTTTCAAACTGCATATATGAATTCCTTATGTATTGATGGTTTTTATTTGAGATTTTCATTTATTGAAATTTGGAGCTATTAAAATGTCAAAATGTGTACACTGTAATTGTTCTCATTGCATTGCTGGCTCAGCTGTTTTGCCATTTTCATTGACTATCAGATTTTGCCAAGACCTGTTGGTCCACAAAGTACCATTGCTACGAAATGCATCTTATTTCTGGACTTATTAAGTCAAAATTGCAGAGTGATATAACAATAAGAAACATCAAATAACCTTTCAATTTGATGTGACAAATAAAACATGTTTATAATTGCGATGAATTTGGCATAAGTTGTGTTACCTGAAATATTTTCTTTTCATATTCGTACTACTCATTTCAATCCATGTGAACAAAGTCACTATTTGTTATATTGAAATAAAACTTCCGTTCATTAAAATAACATCATTACAACATAACAGACTAAACAGGCTAGGTAACTACCATGCATTTTGCCCAAAGCAACAGATATTTGCCAGGACCTATCGCCAAGCTGCTGTGAAACATTCCTGTTGTGAATGTGCATTTATGTAAAAATGACAGGAACATATTAAGCAATTGAGGGAGAAAAAGAATGAGAAAGAAAGTATTGGGAGGGAGAGGAAATAAATAGCGAGAGCAAGAGACAGTGCAAGTTTTAATAAAACAAGGAGAATGGCAGTGAAAAGAGAGCGGTAGGGAGAATGAAGTGAGAAGGAGGGAAGTAGATCCAAAAGGGGAAGAGATTATTAAACACTAAAAGAGGAGTCTTGCGCTCTCTCTCATTCTCTCTTCCACTCTCTCTCACCCCTCTCGCATACAACACCTCTTTACAGTTACTTGGCAACCAACACAACAGCTCCCCAGGATTTAGCAGCCTGGAATTGAATAAAACCCTTTTCACTTCTTCAGTAACTTCACTTCCTTTCTATCTTTCTCAGTCTGTTATTCTTTTCCCTTCACTCCACTGTTTTGAACCAGCCAGCAGGCAGAAGGCCGATGGTAGTCCCTCATTATCTAGTCAATTTGGCTGTTTCAAAGGATTGTGTAGTAAGAATGTATTTAATATGAAGTATGTATGATGGATAAATGATGGATATATCGAAGGATAGAAGTAAAAGATCTAGTTTTGGATGTGCAGTCTAGTCTAAGACAGGACATGCATGGGAATGTCTGAGTGATGCGCCTGCTCTTCAAAAGACTGTCTCTTCTCAAAGAAACTGAATGTTGTAAATGTAGATGTATGATGCATAGATAATAAAGCAGAAGTGTATGATATAAAAAGTTATGCATAAATGAAATAGCAAAATGGTTCATCAGAGCCAGATCCTAACAGACATAAATAATGCAATCACTAGAGCTGTCAAAGCCAAATATCTCCAAATGGTATTCACATAAGAAAATCTTGAGTGTGCGTGTGTATGTGTGTGCATGCGTGTGTACGCATGTGTGTGTGTGTGTGTGGGTGTAGAGTGTATGTAAAGTTGTAATGGCACAGACATACTGAATGTTGTCCATTATTAAGAGAATAGAAACAATGATAGAAAGAGAGAGAGAGAGAGAGAGCGAGAGAGAGAGACAGAGAGGGACATAGTGAATCATGGCCCAAATTAAGACCTGAGGAGTCAGAACATAGACTATGTGAAATAAATTGGAAATATAGACATTATGATCCCACAGGGAATGTGACATGGAGGATTATAGAAATAAAAACAGACATCTTGCCCCAGGGGGATGCAGGGCGCAGCTTGACACCAACTCTATTGAACAGCATACCCAGCCTCATCAGGTTTTCCATCCAACCTCAGTCTAAACCCTCAACAAGGCTGAGAACGACCTGAGAGACAAGCCAAGAGCCGCCTTCCACACCATCGTATCGAGCAGAAAAATCTACGTCCCAATTACGACCCAGCAAAAAAACGCTCAATGCGGTTACAACTTGTACATTATAACATCGGTCTCCCTTGCACATGTTTTTGAGGGCTTAATCACTGTGAGCCTAATGGCCCCATGTGGGAGCTGCAGTCGTCAAGAGTTTTGCCAACAATTTGTCTGACAAATATATTGCTAATGCCATGGGCAAAGTCCCAATACTGACAACAGGTGAGTGGGTTGTGTGCGTACCCGTCAAGTTGAAAGCTGCATTTCCATCTACTAAAGTTAGGCATCACGTTGGCTTGGATATCGCTGGTTGGAAGATAGGAATTTAACCATGAGTTTCTCTATCTCTCTCACACTCTCTTTCCTGACTATTTGTTCCTTTTCAAAACATTCCAAGCTCTGCACTCTCTCCTCCCTCAAAATCAATTCAAAGTTCCTATCAACCTCGTCACCTCACCTCCCTCTGTCGCCCTCAAACTCAATCCCTCACCCCCTCCTCTACCTCCCTCTTTCACTCTTCTACACTCAGCATCTATCTTGTCTTTCACAAGTTTTCCTTCCCTCCCATCCTTTCATAGCCAGTACAGATGCAAATGATATCTTTCACCTTCTATCTTTTGCTTGCTTTTCGTCGGTCTCTCTCCAGTTAAAGCATTTTTGTGTGTGTGTTTCTGTGTATGATCCATGGTTTAAATGTTTGACAGTTTGAGTGCAGGTTTAGGATTAGGTCAGGGGTTCGACGACATGGATCTATAGGATAAAGTTTCTGGTCCTCAAAAGTAGAGTAAACCCACAAACTTAGTCATACTTGCTAAAACTATCCACACAAGATAACTGACATGTTACCAATGGATAACATGTCTTGCTTTATGATCAGGTCAAGGTAAAACATAATTGGGCAGTGTGTTAGAATTGGGGTTACTTTTAGATTTAATCATTAACGGTTAGGTTTGGATTGGAGTAGGTTAAGTATTGGCATAAATATTATGTTATGAAGATTAGAGTTAGGTAAAAGGTTGTGTGTTTTTAACTGTTTGTGCAGATGGATGTGTGCGTACGTTTGTATGCATGTGTAACTGAATCTATATGTGTGTGCGCGTGTGTATATATGTTTGTATAGCTCTCCAGTTGTCAGGGGGAGTGATGGAGAGAGGTTCCTGGAGTGTGTGGTAGCAGCTGTTTCCAGATATATTGATGTGATTTATCTACACAGCCAGCAGAATGCCAGGAAGGCAGGCTTATTGAACAGACTGCTATGAAATCCTAATGTAGCGTTTGTCACCTGGTGTCACACATCCGCACACACACACACATACACACACACAAAACGTACACATGCACACACACACATCTACTGTTACAGTTAGGCCGCGCCTGCAATGGCAAACCTATTTTTTATGGTCCTGGAGTTGTGGGCCCATAAACCTCTGATCAAAAGTGTTGTCTCCTGTCCGACACAGAGTAATATGCCAGTCAGCCGCTACTGTCCTGTAAAGTCGCCGAGGGCATCCTGGGAAAAGAAATAGCAGGTGCACAACATACGTTTAAGACGTGGGGCACAACAGGGAAAACCAAAAGGCAATGGAACTGCAGACGACTGGCATGCCGTTTAACCGTTCCACGCCGTTTAACGGGAACGCAGAGTCGTCGCCGCGGTGTGAGATGTGTGGACCGGACAGAACCACACACACATCGCAGTGGACACATTGAGTGTTTGGGCCTTAATGACAGTCGCCGGGTGTCATTACACTTCCTTTCCATTCATCAACATGCAGGTGCACAGTGCGCCGATGGGATCCTGGAATTATTTCCTGAGTGTTATTCAATGGGGCTGCGAGCCAGCAAGAGGGCCCATTGAAGTGATTTGTAATCAGGTGTAAACATCAGGGCTGGTTGTTTTTATGCCACTACACTGAGGTAATACACAAGTATCAAAGGGACATTTTACCAACGTTAATCTACGGTACATACACAATGTCCATTTATATGGCGTTAATTGTACTGTGCAAATGTCTTAGGTACACGGAAGTCGAACTGAAGCCATTTATTTGGGTTGTAAGGGTTCAATTATCAACTAAATTAAATAGATATAGCAAAAAAGACAAACAACCTATTGAGCTACCAAATCTGTAAAAGCTAGTACAGTCGCCATGTTGACATGTCCGTGTCGAGGGTGGGGACAGGGCATTTGTCAGGCTGTAGTCTTCAAACCCTGAATGATAGTTCTACCGAGCTGTCCTGCAAAGTCGTGGCCAATAGGACATTTGTTTACGTAGGTCCAATGGCTTTAATAAACAGGCAACAGCCATGCCACTATTTTGACCGAGAAATCAGCGAAGTACAGGCACAAAATATTCTACAAAACATGCCCAATTGAAAAAGTTCTGCAAATCTCTGTGCTATACTTTATTCCAAATTCACTACAGTTCAAAAGTTTGGGGTCACTTAGAAATGTCCTTGTTTTCCATGAATATGAAATACAGCAAAACAAATAGGACGAGGTTAGGAAGAATGATAATTAATTTAAATAATAATTGTGTATTTCAAATGTTGCTTTTGTCAATGAATCCTCCATTTGCAGCGATTACAGCCTTGCAGACCTTTGGTATTCTTGTTGTACATTTTCTGAGGTAATCTGAAGAAAATTAATCCCATGCTTCCTGAATCACTTGCTGGGCACTTCTTACTTACCATACAGTCAAGTTGCTCCCAAAATAGTTCAATTGGTTTGAGATCCGGTCACTCCATTATAGACTGAAAACCATCTGACTGCTTCCCTAAATAGTTCTTGCATAGTTTGGAGCTTTGCTTTGGGTCATTGTCCTGTTGTAGGAGGTGATTGGCTCCCTCCAATCAAGCTCCATCCTAAGGGTATGGCATAGTGTTGTGTGATGGAGAGATAGCTATCCTCCTTCAAGATCCCTTTTACCCAGTGCAAATTTCCCACTTTACTACCACCAAAGCACCCCCAGACCATTGCATTGCCTGTACCATGCTTCACAGATGCTGCCAAGCATTCCTCCAGCATCTTTTCATTTTGTTTGTGTCTCATTAATGTTATTTTCTGTGATCCGAACACCTCCAACTTAGATTTGTCCGACCATAACACTCTTTCCAATCTTCCTCAGTCCAGTGTCTGTACATGTCCTTCTGCCCATCATAATCTTTCATTTT
Organism: Esox niger; assembly: GCA_016801105.1. Classification (NCBI taxonomy): domain Eukaryota; kingdom Metazoa; phylum Chordata; class Actinopteri; order Esociformes; family Esocidae; genus Esox; species Esox niger. The sequence continues at coordinate 23,523 of JACXGJ010009176.1, forward strand.
TATTAGTCAGTCTGAGATATGGCTTTTTCTTTGCAACTCTACCTAGAAGGCCAGCATCCCAGAGTCACCTCTTCACTGAAGTTGAGACTGGTGTTTTGTGAGTAAAATTGAATGAAGCTGCCAGTGGAGGACATGCTGTTTCTCTAAGTAGACACTGTAATGTTATTGTCCTAATGCTCAGTTGTGCAATGGGGCCTCACACTCTTCTTTCTATTCTGCATAAGATTCAGTTTGCGCTGTTCTGTGAAGGAGTAGTATACAGCGTTGTAAGAGATCTTCAGTTTCTTGGCATTGAAAAGCTGTTATTTCTCAGAGCAAGGATACAATGACGAGTTTCAGAAGTTGTTCTTTGTGGTTCTTATTGGCCATTTTGAGCCTGTAAGCAAACCCACAATTGCTGATGTACTCAACTCAAGCCAGTTTAATTTCTTGAATTAGCGCAACAGTTTTCATCTGTGCTAACATAATTGCAAAAGTGTTTTCTAATGATCAATTAGCCTTTTTATAAACTTTAATTAGCAAACACAACTGATGGTTGCTGATAATGGACCTCTGAGCCTATGTAGATATTCCAAGTCAGTTTGTGCCGTTTCCAGCTAAAATAGTAATTTTCAATGTATTTCTGATTATTTTAATCGACAAAATATTTGGTTTTCTTTCGAAAACAAGGACATTTTTAAGTGACTACAAACGTTTGAACAGTAGTACATGTCAAGACGTTAAGACAGGCCTCATATTACACAGTTCCACTATGATTCTATAATTGCAATAATGATTCACTTCAATGCTTTAGGATAATAGTGATAATCACACACTTGGAACCACTTTCCTGAGAACATTATGTTGTAGGGAGAGCTAATTAGTCATCTTACAGTTGAACCTGTCAATGAAACAAAAAAAGATAAATACATCAAGCATTTATTGGAATTGTGTCAACAATAATTCAGTGAGACAAATCACATGAGCAGGCTCGATGAAACCTAATTGAAAACCCAATATAACTCATCTGCTTGAAGAAAATAAGTTGGTATCTAGTTCTAATGAATGGAATCAAGCTGGTAGATATTTTATTATGTCTCTAAAGCACACAAGCACACACACAAATACACACACACGCACCCATACACCCAGAGACACACACACACACACACACACACACACACAAAACAAAGGCACACACATACTCATCATTAGATCAGTATTATAAACAGTGTTGTCTCAGATTAAATAACAGAAGGCACTTGTTTGTTTTGCCGTTTAATCATAATAGATTTACAACCCTTAATCCTGCTCCATTATCTCGTATTACAAACACACACACACGCGCACGCACACACACACACACACACACACACACACACACACACACACACACACACACACACACACACA
>JACXGJ010009177.1:0-24901 GCA_016801105.1 Esox niger
TGGTAAGGACGTTTACCAGGTTCACGATGACATGTAAATTAGACTACTGCTTGTCAGACATAAATGTCCCCCATGACTCGTTTCACAGACACAAGCAACTGTTCACATAGAGAGACTGGGCAACTGTGTGCTTTTTATGTGTGGGTTGGACACACACACACACACACACACACACACACACACACACACACACACACACACACACACACTTTCACTAAAAGTGGCCCCCAAATGATCAGATATGGCCACTGGCCCATAGTTGTGCTCGGCTTGCACTTACAGCTAGCCAAATTCCAGCAGCCATGCTTGCTAGCAAAACAGAGCATACATGCTTTCGGCAGAGCAGCAGTCATCTTCAGCCTAATGCATTGATGTCAGTTTATGACCAATAAGTCTGCGACTCATCGCAAGGTGATGTAAGTTGCAAGTGACCAGTAAAGGCTGCGCAGCCATTGGCCAATATCGGAGCCTTCTGCCAATAACAATAGTTTGTAAAACCGGTTAATTGGTGGACCCCTAATTGGTATTATTGGTACCTACAATGACTGGATAATTCTTGAAGCTCAGGAAAAATAGGAAAGAAAAAATAGAAGGGAAAGCTATTTTGAGTCACCTATCCAAACTTTGGATACATAGAATTTTTCAGTGGGACCATTGAAGAAATTAATGCCAATAACATATCAGAATAGGTTTTGTTGAGTGCTTCTAAAAGGTTATGTTTCTCTGAATGGCCCAGGCCAAAACTTGCCTTGGAACATCAGAGACAAGGTTCAAATGTAAGAATTAACCAAAATGTACAAAACATGAAAATATACAATAAGAAAACAATCTTACGTATTACACTTCAATTTAATTTAAAGCCAAAAAGACATGGTGTGGAAGCGATGTGAGGACTTTCACTAACCATAGAACAGAATGGCTCCCCAAACCTACCATCCTCTAGATGTTTAATCAAATACCAGGTGTACAGTAACTGACCTGATTCAGCTTATCAACAAGCCAATTAGAAGAACCAGATGTGTTAGACTAGGGTTGTATTTAAAACAAAAAGAAGGTAGCTTCCTAAAAACAGGGTTGGCGAGCAATCTTAAGAAACATTCTTATTTCTGAAAAAAAATAATTATTGACATGCAGAGGAACAAACGTTGACAGGATTAGTAAGTATTATGAACAAAATATGGTCACAACCGAAACCCATTAGAGAAATACGAATATATACAGGAGAGGTCTGAGATGTCTTGAAGCATGGTGTATCACCTCATTGTTGTACAAATCTTCCCCTCCTTGTTCTGAGAACACTTGCACAACTCAGCGTAACATTTACCTTTGCTGTCTTGATCATAATGAGGCATTTGGATAAAAGATGAACAAACAGTGATATCGTTTCAATGGGACCTCTTAAAATTATTTAGCCGAGAAGTCGCCAACAGTAAGACACTGGAGAAAGATAATATTGACAAATGTGAAAGGCCAGCCTATTTCTCTGTGGAAATCTGCTGCACACCTGATTAAATATGCTCTTGGTCTTCAGATAGAACAAGGTACTCTGCGATAACAATCGGAATGTGTGTAGCCTCAAAGTCCCGACTGACTCACTGAGCTTTATCCATATAATGTATTGGTGGAGGAAAAATGTCAGCATTCGTTTTAAGATTGTCCTCTGCCATGGACCATGAAAAGGAGTGATTCTAGTACACTGAATTGCTATGTACATAAAATATAATTTTTTTGTTTGTCACACACTCGATCTGCAAAATAATCTGTGTATAAAATGCTGGGAAAATGATGACCTCATACACAATCTATACTGAGATGTTAGAGGGCTAGTCTTGCATTAAACAGTGACACTGCTGCAGGTATCGGTCAGTGGGAAGACAAGTTGTTCTATACAAAAAATATCCATACACTGTCCTGTATTGTGTCATTAATACCTTTTATATTGTTGAGAATTTCCTTCAGGTGGCTGAAGCTGTTGAGCAATGGATCTTGTTCTTCATCCTGAACAAAAGGATGAAACAAACAATACCGGCATCAAGATGAAAAATAATGAGGACACTGAAGCTTGTCCTTGAAAGGATTGTTGGTCCAAAATATCCATATTTTTCTCTTACCAAAATAGATTCCAGAAGGCCTATAGAGTCATTTCAAACAATCCCTTATTCAGCTCTAACCCATTGTGTAATTAGCATTATTAGCCTCATCAAAAATCATGAATGGAATAGATTGGAATCCGTATTTGCACCGCTATCACAAAGCTGCATTGCATCTACTCTATAACACTTCAAACTACATTCATTAATCTGTCGAAGTAGCATCCATTTTTTTAACTGTACACTGACAAAACAGCCGGCTGGATTAGCTGAATTCAAACTGGCGCTAGTGTATTATGTCCTCTAGCCACCATACACAGCTTCTGTTCTTCGGCAGTGATGTAATCATTGGGAGCGTGAACTTTAACCTCAACAAGCTATGTGACGATAGGTTGCTAGGCCAAGCTTTTTTAAATTACTGCTAGTTTATACTTCTGTATATTATTGCCACATTTTTGCTTTATATTTATATATTTCTTAATTCTTACTATGTAGATGTCATGTGCCATGCCACGATAATTTAATTGTGCAGGATGGCACTGTGTAATTCAGTGCATTTGATCAATCAACTGTGAACTTCTGGATTTCCTTCGTTTGTAAGTATCGATGTCGACTTCTGCCTGCTCGTGGATCTTAAGTTAATCAAATTCTACCCACTCTGCAATTGGGACAATACCTCTGCCTCCTTAATTGTATTGTGGGAGAATGAATGGAGCAACTTCACCAACGAGACATACATTTTTGCAAGAAATATTTTAATACAAAGGATCATGCCCCACGTTCACTTAGTAGAGGACTAAAGGCGAATGCAATTTCATAAAGTTTCCCAGTTCAACCCATGGAGACAAGACAGATAAGTAATACTTACAATTGCTAAGTTACAATACACAAAGTACACATTGCCTCTGGATATTCTGGGCAAGGGTTGGGGATTAACATGTTCACCATCACCCTTCTTTAGCTGCTCTCCAAGCTTCTATACAGTCAATTCATCTGTATATTATGGCTGAACAAGAAAGGCTGTATCCCCCGAAAAATTTTCTTCCTGCTCGTATTGAGTCAGACATAATATATAGCTCTGAAAAAAATTTAAGAGACCACCATCTATTTTTTATACTTTTTACTTTTCTGTTCTTCACTCGAAAAAAACTTTCCTTTTCAACTTTTTTGGAAAGAGAAAAAAAGGTGCAGTGGTCTCTTAAGTTTTTTTTAGAGCTGTATATGTATTTTCCAAGCAAATAAGGTTTGACTGTCTAAGGTGAATATCAAAGACAAAATAGGTAACTTGCTTTCTAGCTAGCGAATACTAACATTTTATTTACTGTGTATACTAGGGTGATCTAACCAGGACCCCTTGTGTAACCGCACATATGTGCTTATGCACACATGTTGGTCATCATGCATGCTTGTGGTGGGTGTAGCGGCGGGCACTGAGCTTTGATGAGAATTATTGCTTTGCAACACAGTTTTATGCAGTTGTTTGTTTGGTTCCGAATGCTATGTTGAAACATTATTATTATTACCCTACCGTATACATTTACTATTCCTGAATAAAGCTGTGGATTGATATAATTGTGAACAGAACTGATTGGTAATCTAAGGTAAACAAGTACCCATTGATCTGAAATAAGAAAACATTAATTTGAGGAATACAACACTGTCATGTTCTTTGAGAGAAACACCACCACTTAGTTTGTCTTTTTAGAGCAGTTTTCCACTTCCAATGCAGCTTTGCAATAAAGGTACGTATGGTTTCCATTCATGAATTTGTGCAATGCAAATAATGCTGATTAGACAGAGCTGAATAATGGATTGTTAAAAAAATATTTCTATATGCCTGAAGGACCTACACAGGGTTTAACATTACACTAACACCAATCGCAGCATCATTTAAGCAAGTTTATTTTATATTTCTTTCTCTTGAAGGCTATCAAGTCTGAAACATGCATCCTGAACAGGTTCTACAATTAACTAAGAAAAACTACCAAATTATGACTTCACTGAGAAACAAATTAGTTTACCAAAGGAGTGTGGGTATTCCATCTTGAATTCCTCTTGATGGCACTTACAACAGTACAGATCTCTCCTTGGACAATGTATATATTCTTGTCCACCATCCTGAAATCTGACAAAAGAAAACATACATTTTCAGTATGCCTCCGTTTCATTTTATTTAAAGCAAGAAAAAGTATTATTGTCAAATAGCTTTGTAATCAAAGATCAGCCAGTCAATGCAAGTGACTACTATTTTATCCTACAGTTAAATCATCATAAAGCAAAGGTTCTCTGGACAACGCCTGAGACAATCAGCCAAGTCAAATATTATCAGATTGACATATTGTTAATATTTGAGAAGCAGAATCTCAATGTACCACAAAATGGTTGGATTAACCGTTAAGCAGGCCAGAGGAAGGTAGTTCCTGTACAAAAATAATAATGTGTCTTTGCACTGAAATGTTATTTGACTATTGAAAAAGAGGGGAGTAGGTCATATAGCAGAATTCTGTACAAATCCATGATAAGCAGATGCAAAATAATAAGTTGGATCGCCCATGGAGAGGGAGTCCTGAAATGCAAGGTTTGAATAATAGGCTCAGACTAAGCTGACTTAAAGGGGACTTTCTAAAACTTCCAGAACATGCTTGTAGTTTTAAAAGCAGCACACCCTAGCCAAAGATTGTGAGAAAGTTGTGGACTTCTCACAAAAACTTGTACTCAAACTTCTGTTCTGATCTATAAAAAATACTGCTAGTATTGTCACATAAGACATGGACTGTACTACAAGAGCATTAACAGATATAGAACAGGCAAGTTCTAAGAACTTAAGGCTATTCCATGCAAGAAACTGCAGACAAACTGAAGATCTCGTACAACGATGTGTACAACTCCCTTCACAAAACAGCGCAAACTGGCTCTAACCAGAATAGAAAGAGGAGTGGGAGGCCCTGGTGCACAAATGAGCCAGAGGACAAAGACATTAGTGTCTAGGTTGAGAAACAGGCCCTCAACTGGAAGCTTATTTAAATAGTACCCACAAAATACAAGTCTTAATGTGAACAGTGTAGAGGTGATTCCAGGAATGCTGGCCTTCTAGGCAGAGTTGCAAAGAAAAAGCCATACCTCAGAAAATAAAAAGAAAAGATCAAGACTGGCAAAAGAACAGACACTGGACAGAGGAAAAATTTAAAATTATAAACAGACACATCTAAGTTTGATTGGTTTGGGGTCACAAAGAACATTCGTCAGATGCAGACCAAATAAAAAGATGCTAGAAGAGGGCTTGACCCCAACTGTCAAGCATGGTGGAGGCAACGGGATGGCCTGGTGGTGCTTCAGTTTTGGTGAAGTGAAGAGGTTTGTACAGGGTAAGAGGGATTTGGAAGAAGGAAGGCTATCAACTCCATTTGGCAACACCAGGCCATGCCTTGGACGAGTTTCCATAAATGACATGCACCTAACTATGCGCAGAGCTGTCAAAGGCTCTTCAGCTCCCATGTGCTAGACATCTTAACTGATGGACACTAACATTATGATGAATTTCCTGTTCAAATTCATATCATGTATATTATCATGGAAAACAAGGTAATTTCTAAGCGACACCCACACTTTTGAACAGTTGTGTATAGCCTTTTTGTGTTATTCTATTATTTCCTGTAATTGAATAATGTTATCACCTACATTTAGTCCATGGATAAAACATATCTGATTAGGATGAACAATGTCTGGTATACCTTTTTTATGCTAAGTGCAATGCATTTTGATAGAATTTCAGCATCACAGCATTGAAGGGTAAGAAGCAAGTCTTATGAATTAATTGGATCTTTATATTTCCCATATTGTTCCTGTTGTTGTAATAGGGAGATTAAATGTTCTTGCTGTGTTTCGTCTAATATACCTTTTTCATAAGAGTAACTTAAACTAGCTAATAAGTGGTCCTCAGTACATCAGAAAACTGAGATAAACCTCTTTTGGTAAGCCAACAGGTAAGCCTTGGTGATATACCTGTCTGAAATAATTTAGAGTCAAGAAATTCTCCTACACTTTATAAGACTTTTCCCTGATATTTCATGAATTAGTTCATTTTATATTATGAACCAAAAAACGATCCTTAGAGCTCACTTTAGTCAGTGGATGAACTGAAGATTTGTTTCCCACTTTAAAATGTTGTTAGGTAAAGTAATAGATTCAGTAAATTTTTGTTGCAATTCTATGCTACAAATGTAAGAATTTATGAAAATGTATTAATTCATTTTTTCTCAACTATACAAGGGGTGCAAATACTTCAAGTTGACTGCATGACTTCATAAGAGTAGAGACTTTTTCTGGCAAGACATTCATATAGCCTTTAGGCATGGTGGTATTTTCTAAACAGCAGTTCAGTCCTCCAACTTGGATACGTAGAGAATTTTCACCCCTCCAACCATTTTTATTACTGTGTATGATGGAAAAACCACTTATTATTGCAGGCAGTTTCATCCCACCTCCAATTTAAAACTTTAATTTTTTTAAATGTTTTGCAATGACAGTAGAGGTTTTTGACGGACTGCGTCAGCGTAGCGGGCCAAGAACAGTGAATGTCACTGACTGACAGACGTTAAATAGCGTAGTGGTTAGACGTGGACTCTCACGCAGGGGATGGTGTCCAAGCCTCGAGGCAGGCAAAGCAAATTATGCTTTAGGATTTGCACAGGATAGACAAAAACTTCACTGGCCACACCCTTCAGAAGCTACATTATAGTATGCCTAAAATAAAATTGTTTACAGGTTATATTCCAACTATTTCTGGTGGACTCTCAAAGCATGCATTCGTGCAAGATTTTGGGCATAATATACAGCCCTAGCGCAGTAAAGAGGAGGGGTTCCACAACTCTCGTCTTTTCACTTGATGAAAAAGTCAAATATCGTCACCTATATGGATAGTTATTGTCTCAATGTCATTCACGAATGAAACATAAATGTTGTGCCATGAAATGAAATAACACAAAATTATGCATTAGGATAAGTTCAGGATAACCAAAACTTTGCTGGATAGAACCTTCAGTAGCTATGTAATAGTAAGCCGAAAAACCACTTCTACTACTATTTCTGGTGGATTTTCTAAGTACACAACCATGTAAGCTTTTTGGGGTAATATAGGCTAGTTCACAACCCCTTTGGCAGTAAAACAGTAGGGGTTTTCACAATTCTCTCATCGTTTCACTTGACGAAAAAGTATTGTATCAATGTAATTCACAAATGAAAGACAAATGAGCATTGCTTTGGCAGTGTAAAGGTAATCTTGAATCTCGCTAGCAATTGTTCAATTCTTATAGCAATTGTTCAATTCTTATGACTATTCAAATTAGTAAGTTAGTGGACACCAGTAAGCCTATTACTGGCTAATAAGCTGTTAAAACAGCCAGTGGCAAAAGCAATACTAGCTTCATGGTGTAGTGGTTAAAGACAGCTAAATACTATAAGTAGAACAACGCTGGGCCCTGCAGTGTTGCAGATGAAGGAATCGCCCACACGCGTACACTGCCATTCTTATAATATGAATGTATGTATATTAAGAAGAACTCATATTAACAGAAATAACTTGGGGGAATTAAGGTTAACTGTGCTCAGGGACAGAACAGGACTTTCACCTTGTCATTTTGTACATTTGAAAGAGCTGGCCATTAGGCTACATTGCCAAATTCGGTCTTATTTGCATTTTGTTCATTTTCAAAAGTTTCAAATTGTTTAGGTTTTAGAATGTTCAGCCAAACAATTCCTGTACGCAAATACTGGAATTTGTCCAACTGCAACTGCTCAACTAAACAGTGTTAACTACAGTGTTAGCTACAGTGTTAGCTACAGTGTTAGCTACAGTGTTAGCTACAGTGTTAGCTACAGTGTTAACTACAGTGTTAACTACAGTGTTAACTACAGTGCTGTGTTGCACTATATGAAGGTATGAATGAAGTTTTTACCTTGGATTAAAAACTTTGCTTTGGTCAAAGAATTTAGTCTAAGTTATCAGCTAGCCTACTCAGCTAGCCTACTCAGCTAGCCTACTCAGCTAGCCTACTCAGCTAGCCTACTCAGCTAGCCTACTCAGCTAGCCTACTCAGCTAGCCTTACGTGATTTGGCTAGCCCAGCTAACCAACTATTACACTGTAAGGAATGTTAACTGTATCTTACGAGTCAATTCGCTAGCTAAAAGGTAACATTAATTGGATTGACACAGTAGCTACATAGCTAATTAACGTTGGCCAGCTACATAACGAAGAAGCTTGGTGTATACTGATGCAGCACGCAGCTATTGAGATGCTTATAAATTGGCATTGCAAAATACAACAATTAATGCTAGCAAGTAAAAACTCTTGGTGCCTTTCTTGGTGAGACATAATTAGTTACTAACTAGCTAGACTCAGTCATACATTTGACAGGTCGGTCTAGTATTGTACAGTGTTATAACGTTATAGATATTAACAAGATTACAAAGTTGACAACACGCAGAGTGGATGTGAAATTAGCCGTTAGTGTATTTTAGAAATCTCAGATAGGCTTGCAAGCTAGTATGGCACAAAACTTTGTAGATTATTCTTAACTGCGAAAAAAAACCTACCTGTTTGGAGTTTCCAAGATGGAGTCCTTTGCAATTTCAACTGATACAGCTAGCTAGCTAGCTAACTGACGTAGCTAGTTAGCTAGCAAGCTAGCTACCTAGCCAACAGTGAGGAACAAAAATCTTTTAAAAAATATAAAAATATCTAGAATATTTTGGCATGCCAGTACGTGAGACACAAAAAAGCAAAAACTACTAATTCAAAAGCAATATTGTTTCTAATATGGACAAATGAATCACATAAACCGGCTGTCAATCTATACTTGGTAAACACACTGACGTGGAAATGCTAGGTCTTCACAACCTAACTGCTGCACTGAAACGGTTTGACAGCTCTCTAAGCCAATCACCTATTTGGATCTGACAGTTCTCGAATCCAATCAACCCCGATTAGATAGATTTGATTGGATATATGTTAGTACTTTTACTTTGTCATAATTAGCTGTACAAACCACTCTTGATTTGTCATATAGCAAATGTGACTCATATAGCAAATATACAGGGACTCAAATCACAAATGTGAATTTAAATAGGCGGGACTAAAAGCAAGCACGTTTGAGTGAGTCTTCGTGATGACGAAAGCACGATAATTAACATCATCCGTGGAAAAAGACTGCTGCACTTCACTACATCTATGGGAACTATGTTCTTGGACTGTCGAAGGTAGTGAGCAGGATTTTGAACCAAATATACATCAAACTGAGATCCTCGATCAGAGTAGTGTACCTAGATTCAACACACATTTGTCTTCCAGGTTGTTCAACCACAAGCAAGGTCTACGCCACTTCAGGATCCAGTCGCCTACCCCTGGAGGGTATTCATTCTGTTAACAACACAAAACGCTTTTTGAAACTGAATTGCTATTGGACAAATGTAAACGGGCAGCTTTGTTATGTTTGAAACATTGGCATCTACGTACCTTTCTATTTGACGAAACGTTTCCAAGGTAAAACCTTCACATCGTGGTATGAATACTGTTGATACACCTGTAAAGGTTTAGATTGATTGATTGAATGATTAATCATTAAAATATATTTCTGGAGCCTAGTGTCTTTTGTATTCATGGCCCTTGTTTTATTTGCAATACCAGTCGAAAGTTTGGACCCATACCCATTCAAGTGAAATTATATATAGTATTATGACTTGTTCAATACAGACATATATTTTATATATGTTGTATTATAGAAATTTCAGCACCATTGTTGGAATAGCTATTTCCATTAAAGCAAACAAATCAATAAATATATCTACTGAACTGTGTAGGAAATGGACGACTTAATGTGAAATATATAAAACAATGTATCCAGCATTGTATAAAAGTATTTTGAGGTTCACTGTAATTTATCAAAACAGAATATACAGTGTGCCAAATCCCTTATCTGATATCATTGCCCTGTTCATTCAACATCTTACCTGAATGTAATGCTTTCTTTTTAAAACATTCAGCAGCAACTCCTACAATCAAAGCCATATTTGCTCTTTTTCAAAGTGTTTGTTCACCTGTGGGGTTTGTAATTGCAACATTTCATCTTCAAATAAAGGCACTTCAATCCAACACACCAACCCTACTCAAGCAATAACAAGACAGATTTCTTTATAGATGATGTCAGTCACACCTACATGTGGTGTGCTCATCCAATAGGTTATATTTTATGCAGGTTTCTAGAGAACATGCAAATAAAAATATACAAAATAAAAATGGCCATAAAATTTCGCCTATAATTAATGATCAATTTATCATACAACAGAAACTTTAATCCAAGAGGCTAATAAAGAAATTCAGACACCTGCAAATGATCTGCCACTTACAGAAGTGAGATTTTGTGTTTTTCAACTGGACTCCCTATGGGATTAAAACCCACAACCCTGGAGTGGCTTTTGCCATGCTCTACCAACTAAGCTAAGGATACACGGCCTATTGAATGATTTATGACGGTATACAGTAGCCTATATATTGTTTTGTGTCCTCATCTTACACACAGTGTGGGAAAGTAACAGGTTGTTTTGTTTTGGGTATGTACCCAATACATTTGGAATGAAAAATGTCACTGCTTAAACAGCATTCATTTTAGGGTATTTTCATACATTGCATATACAGAACCAAAAGTATTTTTCAAATGTAAAACATTTCGTATTTGGCCCTTATTTGTAATATGTAATGACTATATCAACTTGGAACTGTACGAAGTTGAATGCTTTTGAAATGTTGATTGTTTTTCAAGTGATTTTATGCCCAATAGAAATGATTGGCAGATAATATTTTGTTGTATTGTTTATGTAATGATGACTACATTGCTGCTGATAAAAGCTGAACACTGTTTGGCTAAAAGTTCTGGTTCATTGGGGTATATACCACAGGTATGACAAAAACATTTGGGTTTACTGTTAAATTCTGTTGGTAAGTGGCTTTTAGTAAGACTATGGTACCTTTGTCGTAAACTGCCAATATATCATAGCTAAAGTCTGTGTCCAGATACTTTTGGTAGTGTTTTGTGTCAAACAGAACTTAGCCCTGGTATAGTGGCCATATGCTATACGCATGCCTTATTGCTGAATGACAATTATGTTTAATGATGAGTGGAAAAGTTACAGAAGAATAAATGCCCCCACAAAATGTGAACCTCCTCTGTTATTGTTTATGGTGAGAGTTTAGCTTGTCCTCTTTGACTTTTTCAATCATCATAAATAACAATTCATTCATGATAATCCAGTACCATGAACCATCCACATTCATCTCAAAGTTTTCAGAAATATGGTCTACTCTTATTTGAAATAAAATGTACATTATTGCCATTTAATATCCCTAATTTGCTCCCTCCTTGTGGAAGTCAGCTGAATTACAGAAACATAGCATTCAAACCAACTTGTAAAATGAAAGTTTTCTTTTCACTTTTGGTTGACCAGCTTACCAAAGCTGTAACAAAATTTGAGGATATTTGAACAAATATACAAATGATTCAGATTTCACTATGATTCCCCACCCTATCCAACTTTTTTTCTCACTTCAATAGAAATTTAGTGAACTGTGTAGAATTGTATGTACAGTTTTATCAGCATAATCTAGAAAAGTAATATTAAAGGGTTCATGCATTATGGTGTAAATAGCATTACATTAAAGCTTAACCTAAAAATGACAGTGTATCACTTCAAATCCTAAGTGCTGGAGAATAGAACCAAAACAAATATGTCAGTGTCCAAATACTTTTTAACCTTACTGCATGTTTTGAGTGAATATCCCTGTCATTCTGTTTCCACAAATCTTCACTTTGTGAACATCTGGATTTCTTTTGATTACATTTACTTAATCCAAAATGAAAATATTTATTCAAGATATTTAGGAGGTAACTCTAAGCATCTGTATTACAAATTGATATGATAGAGACAATTGGAATCAGTTGGCAATAAAAACTTTGGGATATTTTCCATTTCAGAGTTGGTTATTCAAATTTCTTTTATATCATATTTCTCAGACAATTTATTTAGATTCATGGATTTGTATAAAAAGCTTTATTTTTAGGGCAATGGTGTGCTGGTGGCCATATTTGATAGAGTTTGGCAAACATGAATTGCCTTGTGGATGTAAACAATTTGATAAAATCAAGTTTATGATACATTTATGACTAATAATGCAGTTATAGGTTGCTTGTTGATTTTTGTCAAGAAACATTTAGATTTCTGAAGTCTTGAAAACAATACCATTTGAAAGTGTACAGTAAAAAACAACAAATTAATAGCATATGCCAGTCTGGAAATAGTATGTCGACAATTAATGAATGTAATATTCACCAAAAACTTTCAATAGGCCGATGTTCAAGGCAGGTAGGCCTTCCACACCGAAAACCATTGAGCAAATGGCAAATAACACAGAATTAATTCCTCAGCACTGTGTTCTAAAAAGTAAAATGTCAATGTGTCATGTAGACTAGACGGTATATACTGCAACATTAAATCCGCTTTTTCCAGTCCCCATCTTATAGGCATTATGCAATTATATTTTTCACTCTTCAGCAACAGTGATTTCATGGTGTTGTTTGGCTAGACATCTTATTCCTATTCCTAATCTGTATTCTCCACCCACCTCCACTCCACGTGAGACCGAGCATTCTTACACCGGTCAGTCAAAGGTTGACTGCCCTCAATATCTGTTTAGCCCAACCTACTGCACGTATAGCTGTCATGTTAGGGGCTACTCGCATCAATTATTTTTACACATCGCAGTAGACGTCGATGTTCTGTAAGTATTGCCAAGAGTTTGTTGTAATAATGAAATAATGATAAATAACATTAAAAAGCATTGACCAATTTTAGATTAGACATCAGAAGATAAGACGAAACGCAACCGAGGCTGAAGGAAAAAATGTCTGGGAGAGGGCGCATGTGAGCGCAGGCATGACTGCAAGATATATACACCGATGCGACGGAGAAAGAGAGAGAGCATGTGAGATATGAGGTATTTATGCGTGTATGTGTGCGTGCCTATGTGTGTGCAGGTCGCTAGCGCACGAGCGCGCACTACAAGGCTGGTGGGGGCAAGTAAAAGCTGGGAAGTGGGCAGTCCTTCTGTAGTGGACCTGTCGCACAAGATATTTAGCATAAAGTCAGTCCCCCCGCTGTATAGGGATCAAGCTTTCACTCTTCGACTGCCTTCATGTCTGACAGCATTGAAAGAAGGGAACTGACGCTTTTTTACTTTGCAACCGGAGGAACTTTCTTCATGTCAGCAACATCTCATTCGGACAACCATTAATCTACATCAAGCTTGCCTTTTCGGGGGATTAATTTAACCTGACCAGGATTTAATGTAAGTGCGAGTAGCCTACTGTAGCTACTCTGTCTCCCTACAACTTCAAATGTCGTGGCTCTTTTGTGGCAGCATGTGCATTAGACAAGTGAATAGCAGGTTACGGTTGTTTGATCATGACAAGCCATAACGTAGCGTTGCTATAGTAGTTTGAAACATAGCAAGGCTTGGCCTACCTCACAAACTCAAACTTTACCCGCTAATTACTTTTGATGTAATGGAGAACAAGTTTAGACCATACTTAATTATTTTAAGTTCAATTTATTGAGCAGAACCGTCTATGTCATTTTAAAATAAAGTCATTTTAAAAGCAAATTTATGTTCATTGTTCATAATAATGATGCTGGTGAAGAGGATCTATCATATCACATCTGTCCAGCCCTACTGTGAGTGCTTTTAACAGTAATGCATGCCTTGAAAAAGTAATCTTGACACTGGAAGTTTAGATTTAAATGTATCCAAAGAACTGTATGTACAATTTTGTCTTTGATTCGTACCTTGAGTAGATTTTAGGCAGCAAAACATTTATAATCTTGCGTCTGCTCTTGTATAATTAACATTGTATATAAGTTAATTGAACAATAAGTCTCCATCTTTCAAAATCTAAACAGTACATTTTGCAAACAATTTACATTAATGTTCTTACTGGTAAGCTATTGTATTAGAACTGACATACATCTGTATAGATATACATACATGACTGTATAAATGACACATTATGTTAATGTTGTCCAACTTATAAGAACTTTCTTATTGCAACGCATCGATACTTAAAGGGAGAGCTAACGCTGCCTGTGAGAATATTTCATAGGTCAAAAATATTTGGGGATCTACCAGAAATTGATAGGTGGCAGGTGCTCCGGAGCCACAAGAGACTTCAGAAAGAAAAACAGAGCTGTGCTCCCTCTGCCCCTCCCGCCTCTGAACTCTTTAAACGTGTGTGCTCATTGAATATGCAACTTATTCACTCGGTTGCATTCGTGATACATGAGAAATATTATATTAAACTAATGAAACAGGCCTACACAACAATCATTTGTTGTCACAAAATAGACACATTTGAATTGACTAATTTACCCAATAACCTGAATGTATTTTTGATTTCATGGAAATGTGTCGATCATGGCCTAGATGTTTTTTTAAAGTGGTGTATACTGCATTCTAGATATTTAGTGGGATTGGGAATAAAAAATATATAAAATGTTATTACAAAGCCACACTAAATTTTTTGAGTATATAAATGTATGATAAGTCATTTAACAATAGAATGTTTGCAACATGTTTTTACTTGTTGCAAACATTTTGTTGGGGTTTTGAGTCCTTCATGTATTCCATATTACATGTGAAGTTGAAAATCAAAAGCAGACCAGATCATTTTTCATTATATAAAATATTTGTCCTGTTTGTAAGCTATTACTGAATAATTTTGTTTATAAATTAAAACCATTGCTCAGATTAATAGAAGAGGATTGGCGTAGCGGCAAAATATGGCAAATAATGGAATAATGTTTAAACTGCTACCAGGGATTTTTATGCATGTAAGTTTGGGTACAACCATAGCTTTCCAATAACCTTCTTGGTTATTATAATTTTTATTATAATTTAATTTGCCTATGTATTGGTGTTATATTAATTGGCCTATACTTTGTAAACTATAGCTAGGCGTAGGCCTACTTTTAGGTTTAAGACGTTTTTTGTCATTTCAGTCAAATATATATTCATATCATTCGATTCTATATAATAAGTGGTAATTAATAGATAGTTTCACTTCAAGCTCCTCTTAAAGAACTGTTTTTGTATGTGATAATAAAAAACGTTTGGAATTGTGAATGTCAACGCCTGTTTGCAAATGTATATTATTCTTCACATAGGCAAATCAGTTCAATCGGCTCAGTTACTATTTTAATGAAAATTTGCAATGATTAAATAAAGTATATAAATACCCCATTGTTTTTTAATATCATCATTAAATATATGAATAATATTTTTCACACATTATAAAAGTAGTAGTTAACTAAGATGACAAATATACTTAATAGCTATAGAGAACTAGCGACATTGCTAAATCAGATCTTTCATACACAAAATCAGATACAACTCATTAGTTATGAATACAATCTAGTTGTATTTAAATATAATATGAATGGAGGTTTGATTAAAAGTAAGTTCCTCTGGATTAAATCGTCTGCTAAATTATTAAAATGTTAAATGTATATGTAAAATATCAACAACCCACCATTGTGCGATTAGCACCAAGATCAGTTATGTTTGCACTGTTTTCATCGTGAATTATATATTGTTCTCATGTAAATCGTCGTACACTTAAAAGAGATACTATGTGAATACATTAAAATGTCAGTTATAACTATACAGTCCCACGTCAATTACTTAGATATATTCAGTATATTATTATATATATGTATATAATACACTAATAATTATAATTATATTGTTTGTACGTATATATAACCATATTATCTTTAAGCTATGAGGAATATGTCATCGAATAAAATTGTTTTATTGTGACAGTTTGGTCAGTAACTTGGAAATATCCAAGTGCTGTGTGCTTGTGTAGAGAAACCTGGTTTTTGTAAGTCCTAGTCATTATGCAAATAAATGTTAGGAGGGGAGAAATTAACATCTACAAACATTGGGCCAAAATTCCATCTGCTGCCTTCTCGAGGAGGCCCTTAATAAGTTCTCAGACAGCAAAGTGACACACATCTTAATCAAGTCTTAATCCAAGGAATTAATTCTCAACGCGTTTATGAATAATTCCAAGGCTAATACACAAGTCCGTAGAAATGTAAGCAGTCTGCCACTGCCGCACCAACAGATGGACCCACAAATCTCCTGAAAAATGAGAGGATTTCTACTTCCATTCTTTTTTATTATATATATTTTAATGAGACCGATGTCGTATGGGCTTCTGCTTATCTGAAGCACTCTGCTTATGCAAACTAGAGACCCCATCTTGCATCGACTTCTACTTAACTTGATTTGCGCAGAGTTGAACACGGGTTATACTTAATTCAGATCATAAGCCTATGAATAAACATACAATTTCATCTATGGTTACAGTAAGGATTTACAGTGCGACGTGAAGACAGAAAACAGTGGAAGACGAAAGTAGTTTGTGGATCAAAGAGTGTTTGTGCTCCCATAATGATAGCGCACGAGCGTGAGAATAACTCATAGACGGTAATTCTAATAAAATTGTAGAACTACCAAGGGTAATTCAGAGAATTGCTATGGTTTATTTTTGTCAGACAAACAATTTGGCTGTAGCATTTCACTATGTCTAATTAGGTATCTGGTTCTACTCTATCAATGTAGGCTTACAAATATATTGTCAAATGTCAGATATAGGCCTACTTGATTTATGGGCTATTGAACAAGCAAGGAGAATGATATAACCTGGTTGTGATTTAATAATAATTTGTTTAAATTATTTCTATAACATACAATATTACTTTTTCATTACCATTGTTGCATTTAGTCACTGGTCTGACTTTACTTTGAGTTAATTGTTATAATTAACTAAGGCATCATTATAATATACCAACAGGTTAAAAGTGGGGGTACATAAATGAATACAAAGTATGTATTTGCAACTTAAAAACTTACCATGAAACAACTACATTGTTGAAGAACTTGTGACAGTCAGTGTCTCCTGAATATCTTGAAAGCTTTTTGGAAGATGTGTAAACCTGACTCCATCAGAACCATCCCCATATGTGTTGCTGGCTTTATTTAATTCTAAGGCAGCGACTTTATGTGGAATATGAAATATATAATGTTTTCACTCTGAAGGGAGCTCTGACATCCTGTTCTATACTAAATGATGGGCTTGGATCCCCCTGCACCATGCCAAGCGGCCCAGCCTCTCTCAGCACTGCCCTGGCACATCCCATACATCACTGTCACACTGTCTCACTGTGTCATATTCATATTTCTGATATCTCTGGTGGCATAGCCTACACACAAAGGACAGCAGCTGTTACTCTCTTTCCGGCAACTATCTTCTGAGTTTTGCTGAGGGTTGCATAGCAATAACCAAAACTCTATTTTTTGGTCTTGGTTGTAGACCAAACCATTATGCATTTCAGCCTATATGGAGCTATGTGATGTTTGAATAAACCAGTTTATTTTTTATTGAAACAATCTCATGCAATTAGAAGCATGAGTAATACGTGACCTCAGTGTCGTGAAGGTCAATGTTACTAATGTTTTAATATAGAATTAGACTGGTTGTAGGGTTGCAGCATTTACCTGAACTACCATGTGACCTGCAAGTCAACTTAGACCAACATACATACAACATACATACATATCAGAACTTTATTAGCATAGCCTCAACACAAAAGGAGTATATTTTGTAAAGCAATCTCCCTGTGAGATTTGACCTTATCCTCAATCTCACTTGTCTCCACCCGAGTGAAGCCTCTGGGAAAGAAACTAACCCCTCAGAATAACATACACCAAAATGTTTCCTATTTTGTAAAGGATACATATTATGCATCAATTGATTAGGGCCATCACTTTAAACATGTAATATTTTAATCTGTTGGTGCAATATGTTGCACATGATTGCAAGGACAGCACTGATATTAACTTAGACATTTCACCTCAAAAGCAACGTTACTGTTCTTTGTCAGGTGCGAATGTATGGTGAAAGGGCAGTAGGTTTACTGAAACATTGAGGAGAGAGCATAAAGAGAGAACGCTGGATTTGATTATGTATTTTAACAAAATAACATGTTTCCTATTAGATTTGTATCAGTCACATTTCAAAAAACTATTAAAACTTCAGGCAACTTTAAATTGCTTGAAGATAAGGATTTACACATTTTAGTAGCTTTTTCTGTCAGGTTGACTTCAAATATTAAACGAACTCGACATATCATGAATACTTCATGCATTTCTACGATCTGCTAAAGTGGAATACAAATGCTTTGATTGGCTTGTATGTATGGACATATTAGAACACCTCACAAAGCTTCATCATGCAGGGCTTCTTTTGTGATGAATTAGGCAAATTAGGCATAGTAGAGCAATGGCTGCAAGTTGGTTGATCACTTGAATGGGAAATTACTGGGAAATGTTTGTTACATTTATTAGCACACCTCCCTAGTGAGTATCCAATTCGTGAGTGAGATTTGATGTCATGTCGCTATGGGCCACCATGAGTTCACATCATAGTTCACAGCGACACACCACAGAGGAGTTAAAGAGTGCACAGCCAAAGGGGCATATAGAGTGACTGAGATTGGCGCGCGCGCACACAAACACACACACACACACACACACACACACAGACACACGAGCGTCCCCTTATATATAACGTGACTGGAGTAGTCTCACTACATAAATGTCGTTACAAGGCAATGACCAATTACGCCGGTAATGGACCACGTTCTGAGCAGCTCACATTATGGGAGCTCCTGTAAAGGGGTTGAGACGCAGCTAAGTGGATTGGTACCTACCCCGAGCACAGCCACGACATCATAAATCTCAAGAAGCTTTGAGGCTGTGATTGTGTCCCCATATCTTCAAGGTGTTAACAGCGCTTGTATAAATAAACGACCTGTTATTTTAGGCTCCATTGCGTATGAGCCTCCCTCACGAGGTTGCTATTAAGGTCTGAAAGTCACCATATAGGCTATTTTACAATTATATCTTGAAAGGATCCCAAATAGAACAGAACATCTTTGCACTTCTTAGCACGTTATATCGAGCGGTCTCCAATTAATAGGAATTTCAGAAATACATTTTTTTCTGTAGTCAATTTGCTATCTGAAGAATATCAAAATTCGACAATTTTACCTAATTATTCGAAAGCCCACTGTAGGTTATATCCTATGATTAGCATTACTTTGTCAATATTTTACGCATGAAGTGTGATATTCTCTGACAGTTTCCCTATTTAATCCTGTTTAAACAAATAATAAATTAATACACTTGATCATATTGCAATTACCGGCTTATTATTTAAGCCAACGTTATAATAAAAACATTTTTGATGTCAGCAGTTGTTCTTTGCCATCGTTTTTATTGTTTATAGTAAATTATTTTATAATGTCTATTCGATTGAAGGCCTAACCTTATATGATATTTGTGCGTGTATTATTTTTTGCCATAATTACTAATTCTGTAATGTATTGCCTTGCTGTTGCAGAGCCTGGCGGCCGGGGTTATGGATTTTAACCTTCTGACGGACAGTGAAGCCCGTAGCCCGGCGCTATCGCTCTCGGACTCCGGGACACCTCAACATGATCAGGGATGCAAAGGCCAAGACAACAGCGGTCAGTTTCCACCTTTACATTGTTTTTAAGCTAAGCACTACAGAAATTTTCGAACGCGCAAATTTGATAAGACTGATTTATATATGTTAATGCAAAGTATTAGCCTACCTATTTAATAATGAGATAGCCTACAAATACAAAAATACTTAACAATAATAATATAATAAACATAATAAGCAGGATGCCTTTCTTTTTATATATTTTTGCCTAGAAATTAATAATTCTATGTAATTATTGGCTATATGGTAGTCAATTAAACCTTAATAATAATTGGCTTGCGTATTCTATTGCCAAGTTTATTGTTTGTCTAAGAGAAAGTTAATGAAATCCAAACGTAGTCTGCTATTTGGCATTTGTAGGTATCCACGATTCAAACTGTATTTTCCTTCACAAACTCAATGTTCGAGATTTTCATTGACGTTTTGGTTTTAAAAGCTATTGGGTTATAAAATGCAAGACTGCAGCAGAATTTAATGGAAGCTAAACGGTAATTGACCCCTTACGCGTTTGCGGAAGCGCATCACTTGGCAGTTCATCTTTTGCTTGAAATGACAAAAAAACATAGGCTTGTGCGTAATAAGCTGACTACAATCTAAAGACATAGACATAATATCTGGTGCAACTACTATTACTCTTGCTTGAAAGTGAAATATGAGCGTTTTTTCCCACCGTTTGCAAAATTATGTTGTGAAAAAAGTGAAAAAACGAATAACTGCATTTCGGGTGCAGTCATATATATATATTGCACTTCTGAGAATCTAGTATTCAACATAAGCAATTCCATGAGGGTGACTTCTCCGAAATGGACAGCCCTAGTGGGAAGGCTACAGGGATTTTTCAGAAAGCATTCATCAATATGAACCAAGCACGGATAACGAACTTAAATAGAAGGCTATCAAGACAACGAGGATTAGGCCTGCTTGTCGAAAATAAAGAGGTAATATATCACATTTAGGTATTGTTCACAGGCTATGCAATATTTAACAAATGAAACTTTAACTCATTTAAATATAGATGTAGATAAATAAGCAAGTCGTCAATTCATTTTCCTTGTGGTAGGCCTATTGGATATTTTCAGCCCACCAATTAGCTTGTTTCCAGGACAAAATTATGCGGACTAAAATAGCTACCGTGCTCATAATAGCTATATATCTGGAAAGATGCCTACATTGTTCTTTGTTCAATGTTTCTGTTGTTTGATCATTTTTATCCCATGGCGTTGGCCACCTGAGCCTTGTTTTTAAAATACGTTATTCACTAAACGCAAAACCTAATGCATAGTGAAACTTCTAAAAATAACAATGACATAGGAGTACAGATCCAGAAGTTTGGTTACAATAGACTTACTTTAGTTAGGCCATTAATTATTTACAGAGAATTAATCATTGTAGTTAGTCTAAACAAAGCTTCATATACTTCTTGATGACGCCACTGCCTCAGGCTGCACAGACCTGAATAAATGGTCAGACAGCATAGCCTATTATCACACATCATACATTAACATTTGTAGGCATGCATGAGTTTTAAACCACAAGTTCATCCATTTTTATATATAGACACAGTATGCTTATAATCTGTGGTGCTTTTCCGCCCAGTATCAAGTATATAAAATCTGAAAAAAATTACATCCACCACAGGAATTTAGACATTCTGGACCTGGGAATGTCACAGCCTTTCAGTCTGAAATGATTTTCAAACAAAGGTCATTAGTGGAAAGGGTGATTTTCCCTACAATAATGCTAACTTAATGCGAATGTCTCAAACCATTTATTTTTACTCTAAAATGCTCTATTAATTTCATCTTGTTTCCTATTGGTTAAAATGTATTCAGTGCTAGACTGACTTTGTGCTTGTGATCAGTGAAAACAGGGCACTGCTTCGCCAATTGACACAAACAATTATAATGGTTTAAAGTGGTGGTGTGTATCAGGAACTGACTAGTTGGTTGGTTAGCTGGTTGGTTGGTTTACAGACTGATTGAATGGAAATTCTGCCAAATTAGTTGATATTCCAAAAACGGCAACGATATATTTACCATACATATGATTTCTATATATTTGTACCGTGCTGTGTGTGCAGTGTAACTGCTTAATAGTAATACTTTGAGGTGTATTTCCTGCTGTATGGTGACTTGAGTGAAAAGGTTTTTAGGCCACCCTAAGTGATAGCTAAATCAGTGTCAGTTTTCTGGTAGATAACAGCAAAAGGCCTGGCCCTATTGGTTTTGCCAGTGGCTCTGTAGTCTTTTAAACCCTGCTGATTATTTCTAACTGCTCCCAGAGAGCTAAGCCCTTGCCAAACAGTCCCAAACCTGCCCGTCACAAAAGCCTGATCCCTGGGATTAGGTATCCAACTAATTTCACTCTTTCTGTGGGGTCCTCAAATTGCGGAACTCAAATGAAGAGAGAAAGGATCTTGGGCAGACATAATATGTCTGTTTGGTTCTGTTAGCCAGCTGGGTTTCAGGGCCAATTTAAATGATTGATTAGATTCTGACGAATCTGAGAAGACCATACATTAATGCAGTCCGTGCATTTTGCAGTAGAGCAAAAAGAAATATGAATGATACAAACAGAAATTTCCTATAATGTAAAAACATATCTAAATACATACATTTCCAAATTCCAAGTACAAGTAATATATGTCCATGATAATTTATGTCCATTATTTATTTCAAATAAAGCAGTATGCATGGTGTTCAAATCAGCCACAGATTATTATATTGGAGAAAAATATATGAAAAGCGAGACACATTGTGGAAATGGTGACTCTTCTTGTAAACCATACTTTAAAATTGAATAGGATCAATTACGTTTTTTTAAAGTGCCTTTTCCACATTTTAAACTGATTTGTAAGGCAGTATTTTTCCAAAGCAGGTTGATGCAAGTCTGAAAGTATTGTAAAGTTTTATACAGATGCTAGTTATTATGGCATATAAATGACTGAGTACTCTTCTGTTGTGACCTCCTAGACACAGAAAAGTCCCATCATAACCAGACAGATGAGTCAAATGCAGAAGATGGCTCTTTAAAAAAGAAACAGCGCAGGCAGAGGACCCACTTCACCAGCCAGCAGCTACAGGAGCTGGAGGCCACCTTTCAAAGGAACCGCTACCCTGACATGAGCACACGGGAAGAGATCGCTGTCTGGACCAACCTCACAGAGGCACGGGTTAGGGTGAGTCCCCACAGAATCAGACAGAATTGTAAACTGCCAATAACGTTTGACAAAATCTATATTGACAGAAATTCCACTTAAAAGATTGCCGGAAAACTGGCGGATTTTGGAAAGGTTACTGTAAATTCACAGCACTGTCACTAAGCCAGTGGTTTAGTTTTATTACTGGGACATTAAGACACGAAAGATGTGGCTAAGTATCTCACTTTTCAGACCAATCTTTACTCAATAGCCAAAGGCCCACCGATGCGTATGTGCAGGAAGTGCTTGTACCCATTGAACAGCCAGTTGTTGCGAATGGTGCTTGTTTACAAAAATAACTAGTAGATTAAGCTAATTAAATGTCTGCAATATTACCTCAGGATAGCAGGACCCCTCTAGACATCCAACTGAAAATATTGCCATTATGCCATATATGCCATTATACTGTAATACTAAAAAATACCATCTTATCTCGTTTATATTTTAGTATATGGTGTGAATGGTCAAAGGTTTCCAAAACAGTGTTTGTGCAGTGTGCACCACAATAAGGCAACGGCACCTGAATACTTTGAGACTTAACTGAAGAAGAATTAAAAGTGTGACCCCAAAAACCCTTGAGATTACAATGAGAACAAGAAGTGTGAATTGTGTCAAGGTATAGAAAAATGTGTAAAACGTGATTTGGATCTACAGCTCTGGGGAAAAGACATTCAGCGTGAGGGACGAGGGGCACACGATGGGGGAGTTTACCTCTGGACTTTCAGACTCAGCCCTAAATGAAATATTTTAACACACCGTTGTTTTGTATTCTAGCTGCATGGGTCATTTCAAATATTTTTGAGTCAGACATGCAATCACAACATAATTCTAAAGTCAAATAAAGATACAAATCTAAAATAGGAAATATTTAAGTGAGCGGGGATTAAAAAAATTAAAAACAACCTAAAACTAGGCATCACATGTCACCAAAGGTCAAACTGGTTCGACTCCTGACCCTAAAGTGTCCTCGCAAGCCCAAGATATTGGTCACCCCTAGTATGAAGCAGGTGGCCTTACATTCTGATGGATAACAATCCAATCACTGCCTGCCTGACAAGTAATGGATCAAATTCATGTTGAGTAGATTAAAGGTCACATAGCACACAATCTTGGTTGTTATTTTAATAGAACAAAAGACCACACAGGACCTGGTCCTTACATGAAGCAATGGCCTTTAGATCCCCAATTGTCCCCTGCTAATTCCATGAGGACCCAGATTCCTCCTATCCAAAATACTTCTCCTGTCATCTTGATTTGTCACATTTAACACAACACGCCTTTTTAATGAATGATTGAAAACGAACTTCCTCTCACACTATTTCTACGCCGACAACATCCTTGCTTGCAAACGTATATTTAGAGTAGAAGTTTGCGTATTCATCAACAACAGTTTTATAATTACAGCAGAATTCTGGTTCAAAGGAGACCTTATTCAACTGCACCAAACAATATCAGCCTAAACCAATGGTGTTATCCAGTTACAAATATCCCATAGCACATATGATAGGGTTTATTTTAATTCAGTCACCACCAATGGACACGGGGACTTGGGTTGAAGCAAGTGTCTGATTCTATCAGTCATTTGACAGTTTTAGGAAAGTGAGCTAAGGTTTGCAACATAGAGCCCACCCAACTACCATTTGACACTCAGATGTTTCCATGAATACCTAAACAACATTGCCCCAGAGTCGTGTTAATAGGCGAGAGAAGTCTTCCTCAATAGTAGGGTTTCCCCTACTGTCAATAGGTACTATGGAAAACTCATTGCTATGTACACAGTAACCACACGTTTAATAGTCCAGAACATTCTATTACTATCACAACAGATGCCTGGATTGCTGGCGGGCACACACACACACACACACACACACACACACACCACACACACACACACACACACACACACACACACAC
>JACXGJ010009178.1:0-14492 GCA_016801105.1 Esox niger
TTGGAGAGAGACAGTTCTAGCGTGTTGGAGAGAGACAGTTCTAGCGTGTTGGAGAGAGACAGTTCTAGCGTGTTGGAGAGAGACAGTTCTAACGTGTTGGAGAGAGACAGTTCTAGCGTGTTGGAGAGAGACAGTTCTAGCGTGTTGGAGAGAGACAGTCCTAGTGCTTTGGAGAGAGACAGTTCTAGCGTGTTGGAGAGAGACAGTTCTAACGTGTTGGAGAGAGACAGTTCTAGTGCTTTGGAGAGAGACAGTTCTAGTGCTTTGGAGAGAGACAGTTCTAGTGCATTAAAGAGGAAAGCCTGCTAGTTTTTTGAAGGGAGAGAGAGAATTGGCCTGTCTTGTTTAATCTGATTTAGTGCAGTATGGTGAAAGGGTTATTCCTTCAGCCTTTCACTCTGTCTCCCATTCCTCAGAACACATGCTGCAAAGTCCTTGGCTGACCCTAATATAAGTGGTTTTAATAAGGATGAAGAAGTTCACCTAATATTACGTTGGACGGGTCATCCATATAGTGACACAGTAATGTTAGAGTTTCTCTAATTCTCTGTAGCATGCACACACACACACACACACACACACACACACACACACACACACACACACACACACACACACACACACACACACACACACACACACACACACACACAAACACACACACACACACACACACACACACACAAACACAAACACAAACACACACACACATACACGCACACACGCAGGCACACATGACCCCAGAACGATCTCTACATAATGAATAAGTGACCTTGAGTAGACATCAGACAGAGCAAGCTGAGCCCAGATGCCATCAGCATGAGTCCTTTGGATGGATGCAGACCTGGGTTCAAATAGCATTTTTAATAGCTGAATATGCCTCAATCTGTGTTTGATTGTTCTTGCCTGGCTTAATTGGCCAATACTAAAGTCCCACAACTGCGGACCGTGTCCACCTGGAACATCAGGCTGACCAAAGCAGATGCTTAAAGTGGATTAAACATCTCACATTTGATTTGAATCCAGGTTAGTCCTATGGACACAGTCGGAGCTCTGAGCTGAACTGAGCGCCTGGCGGATTACAAATGACCACTGCCCCTGCTCTGACGGTGATCTATCACGTCCTTTGACAGGAGCCAAGATTATAACCGCCGTTTGGTTTTATATTAGCAAATGCTCGGGTCGTCCCCGGGTCCAGAAAGTTGGACACCAGCTAAGAAGTGAATAGGCATTGGGAATTGTTTCTAGGAATTCATTCTTGAGGAGATCTTGTCTTTTTATACTGGAATTTGTGGTTTTCCTCTCAATTTTGTGTATCCCTTCTTTGGTTGTGCCACAAAAGGATGTGCTTAGGCAAGTACAAAGCATATCAAAAACATTAAAAAATGTATTTTTTGGTTGAACCAAATGTTTAGTTTCTTTAAAAAAGGATGCCAGCCCTTTTAAGCTTTCTAAAAACAAGAACAAAAACAAAACATCCACAAGTTCACATCCGGTTTGTTAGCAGAACTCTGGAGGTGTGTTGTGAAAATAAGTCTCACACACAGTGTTAATTCGTCCGATCCATTTACTGTCAACGTTTTGACACCGAGACGTGTCTTCGTCAGGGGTGTTTCATTGTTATTTCCAAAAATCATGAACGTTATATTCACAAAAATCATCACATTGCGTTTGCAACTTTGGGCTTGTGAGTTTTTCTGTGCTTCCTTAGATATTGAATCTTTTTGAAACCATCCCACTCAGTGGGAATGTCTGGCAAGCATCAGCCAAGAGGAGAAGATTCTGATGAAGCCTTCTGCCTGTGACCCCAAGCAAGCAGAACCACTTGGAGAACCAATGACAGCAGACTTCCACCTGCTAGAATGGAAACAAACCTGGACAGCATCCATGTTTCTCCAGACAAACGAATGACCAACATCTGAATTCACCTCTTCCCAAGTTTCTACTAAAAACAAAAGAGATAGCAAAATGCAAACTGCTTTTAGATCCAAGGTCATTATTGGTAAGGTGAATTATTGTCGTCTTATGGTCTGTTTTGATTAACACTTCAGAGCTTTCCTTGTCCCAATATATTGTCCAGGTTGTACCAACACAGTCTTTGCCTTTCTTTCCCAAACATTACCTGGTATCTGTTCCTGAGGCTGACAGATTCATCAAGGAGAATATGGCAAATCCCTTTAAGTATTAGAGAATCATTGAATCGAGCACTGGTAGCTACTTTGGCTTACCTCAATCCGTCTGACTTGAAATATAGCCAGCTAGCCGACCAACCTAATCTTTTATGGACATACACCCAAGAACACGGGACATGCAGCTCCTTGAAAGCATTATTTTCTATTATGGACTGTCTGCTGAATAAGTTGCCTGATTTCATCCACCTCACAAACGTCATGTAACCTATGTCATTTGCAACCACAGCCTGCCTTTATGCAAAACTCAAACCCCATATTTCTACCCGTGATCTTGGATTTGCCATCACTGTTCTCCCACTCAGCACAGTGAAATGTTTTCTCTGACCTTGTACCCCAATAGGGGAAGCCGATTCCCCTTGGTGCTATGATATCAGAGACCCTGTCCATTTTCTGATAACTTTGTAAATAAGTGTGTACCGATGATGAAATCTACTTCAGTCATAGGTTGGAATTGTAGAGCTGTCATGATCTAGAGGTGTCATGATGTAGAGCTGTCATGATCTAGAGGTGTCATGATCCTATTAAAAATAACTTGATCTTGTGGTCAAATCCATGAAACTACATCATCAAGAAAGATGGGCTGCATAGAATTTACAGCTGAATAAACAGGCAAAAATGACGATCCAGACAAATTTGAAGGCGATTACTAGTAATATTGAATGATTACACTTGCCAGATATGCTTGGAGGAGCTTAATGAAGCTAGCAGGATGAGCTCTGATAACCTCTTCGGTTGTTCCAAAAGTAAGAAAGAGTGACTGGGTTTTGAATTGCATCAGGCTATCAAGCCTATATTCACACTGAAAACTATAACAGAATTTTCACAAGGCATACCAGAACTTACTGAAAGACAATCAATTGCTATATCTAGTACAGGAACTCATTCTAGTTCTTGCATTTTCTTTTGGAGTCTGCTATTAGTGTCGGTAAACATGTGAACCAAAGAGGTCTCAATAAAAGTAAAAGAAGGGATACCTGAAAAAAGCACAAGAAATACCTTACAAAATGTATGCACTGTAAAAAAGTATAAAAAAAAACAACGGACCAATCAAAAATCAGACAATGCACCAATCAAAAACCAGGGAATGCACGTAATGAATATTATCAACATGAAACGTCTGCAATTTAAAAACAAGACAGCTATACCGCAACAACTGACACATTCATCCATGCATTTCAATTTTAAATATTAGTTGGAATATTCATTACAATATAATGCTTAGCATTCTGTGCTCTGGACAGTTTTGACTGTGCAGATATTTTCGGGGTAAAAGATTAACTGCTGGGGGCAGGATGAGGCGATTGCATTGGCACAGACTCACCAGTGGTCTCTTCTGGGTGTGTGGGTCCAGTACGAAGGTCAAACGGACTTAATGCTCCCCTTTTTCTCCTGACTCGTGTCGAGCGTGTGATCAAGTGGCACTGTGGTTAGTGTGCATGAACAAGCTGGATTGTCCGTTTGTGAACGTGCAACGTGCTCTAAAGTCCAGAGTAGTGAAGGGCAGACGCTCGGGTGTATACACTGGTTCTTTTTACGTCAAAGTTATGAACCATCAGAGCAACATAACCGACCCGACCCACTGGACGGATACCTGAATATACCTGGTGTTGAAATGCTGCTAATACACTCACTGGCATGGTTCCATGACTTCAACACTCACTGGTATGGTTCCATGACTTCAACACTCACTGGCATGGTTCCATGACTTCAACACTCACTGGTATGGTTCCATGACTTCAACACTCACTGGCATAGTTCCATGACTTCAACACTCACTGGCATGGTTCCATGACTTCAACACTCACTGGCATGGTTCCATGACTTCAACACTCACTGGCATGGTTCCATGACTTCAACACTCACTGGCATGGTTCCATGACTTCAACACTCACTGGCATGGTTCCATGACTTCAACACAGTTCTTAATCCACACCGATCAACGTCTGATTTGAAATGGGTAGATATATCAATATGTAGAGGTAATTTCCTTTTATATATACACATAGAAGCACACATATCCAACATTTAGAAATGTACATGTAAATTACTATATCAATATATAGATAAAGGATTATAAAATATAGCTAAGTGAGATATACATGCATTCATCTGTATGTACGTGCGTGAACAAAAGCGATTACGTGAAACAAAGTATTTTCAATTGCCTTTTATTTAGTCATAAAATAAATAAGATATTTAAACATGTCTGGAACATATAGCATGACTTGAGGTCTAACATATAAAAAAACGGATCCCTGCGCTTTGTAGTTTATCTGTCCACCTAGTTACATTAATCCTAAAATGTAGCCCCATCTACTACACGAAATGCATAATGATATAGTCCTAGGAGGGAGGTTTCACTGTAACTCTTTATGTGTATAGTCAATCTGAAGATGCCTTATAGACTATCTACATACTATCAAGAACAATTTAAATGAACTATCTACTAACACTAACCCTAACCTTAAACCTCATCCTATCTCTAACTTTAACTCTAAACCTAACCCCTATGCTAACACTTATTCTAAACCTAACCCTGATCTTAATCATAGCAAGCATTTACTTTGTTTTTGATAGTTTATTATTATGAATATCATTGGTAGGACTATCTGTAGCTAGAAATGGTAATTTTGACATTCCAAATAAACTGTAACCCAGTTTTATACTGTCCTATGTGGGAGGCTCCTCTACAACAGTAAATACTGTATTTAATTGTTCTAGTAGGGAAGCCCATCTAATAAATGAAACATTGCACTGTACTGGGAGTAGAGTACAGGATCCTAGAAAGGGGCCCTAGCTTACATTGCACTGTACTGGGAGTAGAGTACAGGATCCTAGAAAGGGGCACTAGCTTAGTTCCAGATCTTTTCGTAGTTCTTTGGGCAAGCGACCACTCATATTAGCGGTCGGCAAGACAGCTCAAGCGAACCAAAGATCTCGCTAGCAAGACTCCTCTCTACTACTACATTCCTGCTATAACAAGAGTCACTTAATTTGGCTAAATGATTTAGCCCAGTTTCAGATCTGTTTGCACCACATTGCTATGACAGTGACCATAGGAAACAACAAAGCAGAACACATCAGGAACCAAGCTGATTTGGATCATGACCTCCCCTGAATTATTGTTTGCATTTACCAAAATACACAATGGAACCTCTCGTTCTTCTGTTTCCAATATAAAAGTAATCTTAAGCACACTAGCGCATACTAAATTCAGTATCTAGTGAACATTGTCTTTAGAATTGTCATTTATATTGTTAGCATATTGTACTTAAGACATATTACAAGTTGTTGTTTCCTTTATAGACACTCTAGCATCAACATCTTTGGTATATAATCTTTTTGATCTGTCACACATTTCCGTTTTGAGCCTTTACGTTTGTAGGATAAATATTTTACATTAATCACAATCTCTTACACGTCTAAATACTCATTGTCTTAATGTGCCCCTGCTATACTTTCAATAAATATATATAACATTTGTTTTCCTGTGTCTTCACAGAATGCTCACACATTGATGTGAAAAACGTGACATTCCTAGTTTCCTCTTTCACGTGGTCTGGTTCCCATCACTGTTTCTCTATGCACTTGACACCATTAAATCCATTGCATAGCAGCCATGCCATACTGCCCATTGACATGTTAGAGTTCATTTGTTTGCTGTGAAACTAGAAGTCTCTCGCGGTCGGCCGTGTGAAGACTCGCGTTTCTTCGCGTTTAGGAGTTCAACGCTTGACGCCACAGATGTGGCAACAGCTAGCGTCTGTGGCAGCGTCAGTGGCTAACCTCTCTGAAGCACCGTTTCTTTTAAAATACAGTATACCACTGAAGTTGTGGCCTGTTAAATTAATTAACTGACCCTTTTCTCTCTCTGCCCCTCTCGCTTCTCTCTCTAAGTAAAATATGCTCCCATGAGTCTAGTATTGTTTATCCAGAGTATTTATTCAGATTCCTCTCCAGGTCTTATTGCATCGTTGACTGTTTCCCCTCTTTTCCTTAGCTTTTCACAAGACACCATTGTTCTTCCTTTGAAACAAGAGACGCCTCTCCTGGGTGAATAGGAGGATTTCTGAATTCCACTTCCACAATTTTTTTATTGATTTACTGGAATTTATCCATAATATTGACTTTCACTCGTCCTCCCGACCAGAGGACGTCCTTATTGTCCTCTTTATATTCCACTTCCAAGAACAGTCGTCTCCATTCTCTATCTTATTCTGTTTCTTGGATTCTCTCACTCTGATTCCCATCTCTTCCTGTCTCACGGATTCCTATATTTTCCTGCCTCTGATTCCCATCTCTTCCTGTCTCACTCTGATTCCCATCTCTTCCTGTCTCACTCTGATTCCCACCTCTTCCTGTCTCTCTCTGATTCCCATCTCTGATTCCTCATTCTCTCACTCGCTGTCATTCTCTTATTCTCTCTCTGATCATCTCTCATGATCTCATTCACACCTCATTCTCTCACTCCGTTTTTCTATTATTCTCTTTCTGATTCTCTTGCACTCTCTTTTTCTCTCACTCTCTCAATCTCTGGCTGCTTCCAATGTTCTGTGTGTAGTGTCAGCTTGTGCACTGCTTTGTACATTAGGCATGCTGTCCAGTCAGACGGTCCAGTTCATGTGATACCCATTCTTCTTGTCGGCCTGTGTGGCGTGAAGTGATTGTAGCCGTGAAGGGAATCGCATTCCTACTATAACCTCTGTGAACTGACCACTTTACAAATAAACTTTGATTTCATTTTGATTTGTTTTGTACTGTTCCATTTAAACGAGGGTTTGGGTCTGCTCCATTTAAATTCCAGTCAATTCATGAAGCAAGAAAATGTATAATTCCAAGTCTCTTTGTCTAATTTGAAGTGGAGTTTGGTTCATTTTCTCAATTGACTGGAATTTAAATGGAATTGAACCAAACCCCCATTTTGACAGAGACAGATATTCAAAGAAAGCCTCATGTGAATAAATACAGAACAGAACAGTACATTTATACTCCATGGAGGTCTTTTTCGAAGAAACATTCAAATAGCTTTCTCAGTTTTCTTTCCATTTCTACAACAGTGGCCCAGCTGTTCATATATGTGTGTGTGTACAATATATAAGCAATTTATCTATACATTAAGAATTCATAAATCAGGTACTCCATCTCAGCGGTTCACAACCATTTCACACCCAATCACAGTCAAAAACTTTTGAGGACCACCTTTTGCAGGGTCACAGAATGTTTTTACATAAAATATATTGCAGTTCATATGTCAAACATTTTATAAATGATAGTAATAGATACAGGCCTATAATTATACAAAGTGCATTGACAAAATGTACATTTGCTCATATACCACAATACTTCTAAAGATTATTATTGTAGGAAGAAAAAGAGTGACACTGGGGGGGTCCTTGGACCACAAGTCAAAAGTGTACATCAACAAACCTGGTTCCCTGAAGGAGGGAATGAGAAATGACACGTATGGAGCAAGGATCCTCACTAAGTGAGCAATCTCTTGATGTTACACACAATGTAACATCCACGCGAGCTGAAACATCCACACACAATGTAACATCCACGCGAGCTGAAACATCCACACACAATGTAACATCCACGCGAGCTGAAACATCCACACACAATGTAACATCCACGCGAGCTGAAACATCCACACACAATGTAACATCCACGCGGGCTGAAACATCCACACACACTGAAACGTCCACACAAACTGAAACAACCATACACACTGAAACGTTCACACACACTGAAACGTCCACACGAACTGAAACGTCCACACACAATGTAACATCCTGGCGAACTGAAACGTCCACACACTGAAACTGGGCACAACTCAGTGTAAAACTAGTTGCAAACATGTGTCTCTGCTTACATGCGGGTCCAGTTTTGGGTCCAGACCCAAGAGTCGAATCCCAGACACCAGTTTGCGTGACAACCAGCAAATCATCCAGATGGGTCATCGCTCGGTCACCCAGCACGTCATCGGTACTGGTGCTGCCGTGGCTCTACGGCAAAGTTGGCCGTGGCACGCGCTCTTCCCGTAATTTCAGCGAGCGTGCCTCTGTTTGACACACCCTTTTCAGCTTCCTCCATGACAACAAATAAGAGCAAATTAATATAAAGCAAAGCTTCCCTGTGACTGCTTTCCTGAACACGCCCCGCAGGGGCACCCAAGTGGACAGTTAATCTGACGCTGGAAAACAGGTGTTAGAGAAGAGTTCCAAGGTAAAAGCTTATTGTTTTTGGACAAGCGTGAGACCTTCAGCTCAGTAGCAATAAAGAGCTTAGGATCAATGTGGAAAGTGCCAGACTGTGATTTTATTACCTGGAAGGGCCAGGCTTCCAGGCCAATGTGACCTCTCATTGGCCTTGATAGGCGTGATTGCATTTTGTGTTCAGGCTGCGCACGCACCGAAGCGCATACTCCATACTCATGTCATAGTGAAGTATGCGAAGCGCATACTCCATACTCATGTCATAGCGAAGCGAGAGCCACGACTGAATGAGAGCAACTACTGTCTCGCTTCATATTACTTTATGAAGTCTTGTTGTAAGTCTTCATAATCCTGTATGTAGTCCTTTAGTAAATCTTCATATTCCTTTATGTAGTCCTGTAGCACTCTGCTGACTCACGTTTCTCCTTTTGTTCAGCAGCCACCTCAGGGAGTGATGAGGGCCAGAGACACACTTTCCTTCCCCGTCGAATGACACAGACGGACGGACGGGCAGACAGGACGTTGATGATTCACAGAGGTCCTTCCTTCCCGGCCGTAACACAGCTGTCCTTGTTTCCGTGTTGAGGGAAATGTGTTTTCTGCCTGGAGGTCAGCGCAGGCTGTCCTAAATGCAGCCAATCTAAGGTGCCTGCAACACTGTAGGTGCTGGTGTGTGTGTATGTGTCAGTGTTTGTCTCTCCATATACCTCCCAGTGCTATCCTTGGCCTACATGTCTTGTTGGTAAACGTCCGGGGGAGCGCGCATGCGGGCTCGTGTGTGTCAGTAGAGACTGTCCTTGGTGGTGGAGGTGTGTGTGGTGGTGGAGTCGTCCGGTATGGAGCCACGACGGGAGGCTCTCGGCCTGCAGCGTAACAGGGCCTGGAGCTCCCTGGACACGGAGCTGCTGAAGCAGGTGTAGATCCACGGGTTGGTGCACGAGTTCAGGCTGGCCAGCAGCATCAGGATGGTGAAAGCCACGCCTGCGGAGAGTGAGGAGCCGGTCAGGACAGAACCAAACGGACCCGGTCACGCCAGCCCACACGCACACATGCATGTATGCACGCACGCACGCACACGCACACGCACACGCACACACACACGCACACACACACACCCAGAAGGGCCATTTCATCGGCAGAGTCGTAGGAGTCGGCCGTCAGCCGCTGAATGACATCCAGAGATGTGAGGGCTGGAGGTCATGTTTCATTCAGGAATAAACAAAATCTCAAAATGTTACTAAAATCCTGCTAAAACACTAGGGAGGGTTATCCCTTTCCAATTCGTACACTTCTGTCATGCAGTCTGCAGTTATCGTGAAGCCCACGGCTCTGGCCTCCCTGTGAAGTATGGAGAACTCTAATACTCCTCCCTGTGTATTTCACCAGCCGCCTCGCCCCGACTTCATGGTGATCCCAGTTAAAGACCAAGAGATCAGGAAGACAATGGAGAACTGGTGATTGACAACAGGCTTCACAGCTGATAACAATCAGTGCAGTGTGTGTGTGTGTTTGTGTGTGTGTCTTCAAGTCTGATAAAATGTCAACATCTGGTCGGGTTGTGAGAGAAGCAGGAGATGAAACAGGTTATTTACTGACACTGAGGTATGTTGTGCGTGCGTGTGTGTGTGTGTGTGTGTGTGTGTGTGTGTGTGTCTGTGTGCATGTGTGTCCGTGTGTATGAGCTTGCGTGCCAGTGTGTGTGTGTTATCTGCTACGATGAGAAAAGGAAAAATGAAATCCAGAGTGTTGAAATTGCAAGGCAGATCTACTTTCAGTTGGGACTTATAATAACAGCATACAGGCTTTCTCTGCAACACTTGCGATGACGTCTTGTTGAGTAATGTTAAGTGAAGTTGTGTAAATAAGGTTCTGGAGCAGCAGTGGCTCGTGGGAGTTAAATGTGTAAAGGAGGGGCGTCTCTACTGTTTCCCAAGCAAGAGGAGGCTGAGGAGATTCCATCTCACATATGAGCAACTCCTCAAAGTGAGCTACTCGCCTAGTGATTTACTCCCTGATGAACGCACACTGAGATAGGAAATTCATAGTAAAGGCTCATCAAAAGTTCTGCAATTGAACACATGGGACTGTATCAAACAAATGGTACAACATGGTTTTCAATGCAGTATATATCAAATATACATTTTCCCTGCATCAGCATGACATTTCTTCGATACAAAAAAAATACAATATAAATGGAAGTTAGATATCTGAATTAGGTTGTGAGGATTAAAATTCCCCAGTGCAAAGACTTGGGGTTAACTGTTTTGGAATGTTTACAATGCACAATGTGTGTGTGTATTCAGTGAGTGTCCGTGTGCCGTCAGTCTGCTTGGACCTCTAACCTTGGTCAGGCGGGTTGGGGTCCCAGGCGGCCCACAGCTGGACGATGAAGAACGGTGACCAGCAGACTGTGTAGACCATCACGATCACCAGAGTCATCCTCACCGTCTTGGACATGGCCTTGGAGATGCTCGGGGGCATCAGGGCCAGGGGAGGCGGGGGAGGGTATTCCGGGGAGGTGCGGTGGGAGCAGGGGAGCTCGTAGGGCGAGGGGAGCTCGCGGGAGTAGCAGCCGCCATTGCTGGGAGCCGCTGCGCCAGCCCATCCCCCGCCGTCCGTGTCACATGACGGAGGGACCGGGGCCAAACCGGGGCCCCTCAGATCATCAGGGCCGGGGGGGAGGGGCTTGAAGGGCTGTGGCTGTGCGCCTTCTGCCGCGTGGTCGTCGGGACGGTTGTCATGCTGTGGACAGGGGCACCGTTGGTCATGGCAGTCTGAACGGGGCGTGGTCTGGCGGCGGGGGCGGTTGCAGAGAGAGCACGAAGGGTTGTGGTTCAAACTTTTTAGGGGGTGGCCTCCCGCCGCCCCTCCGCCCGCCCCTCCTCCTGCCCCTCCGGCTCCTCCCCCTCTGCCTCGCTCCCTGGTTACTCTGTCGTCCTCACTTCTGATAGCGTGGAAGCGGAAAATCACGGCCCTGTCCTTCTTCAGCTCGGCGGACGCTACCCTCTCAGACTTCAGGTAGATGTTGTTGTGAATCTCTCTGAAGATCTGGATCTGGGGTGAAAAGTTTTGTCACCCATTGACAGCAACAATGTGCTAAGAGTAGTGAAATACACCGGTCAAAAAAGTGGTTGTGGATTTGCATATTGTCATTAGTTGGCAGTTAGCAATGCCCATTTGTTACTGGTGATGTGGCCACCTATCTAAACTTAGCAATAGTTATATTAATAATCACAGCCGAATACTGACCAGCCTGACACGCACCAACCCCCCTGGGCCCCCTCCCCATGGGCGCCCCCACGGCCCCCCCACGGGCCCTCCCACAGCCCCCCCCACGGGCCCCCCCCACGGCCCCACCACGGGCCCCCCCCACGGCCCTCCCACGGCCCCCCCACGGGCCCCCCCCACTGACTTTACTACTCATTCTCACAAAGACAATATTGACATGAAAATATGGGTAGAATCCTCAGGGAAAATGACTAGTAACTGGAAAAAAAATCTGCCCACGAGTGGAAATGTGTGACTTATGTTACAGAGTTGCTGTAAAGATTCTCTACAATGTATTTTTAAGGTAAAGCTCCTAAACAACCATAACCATGTTCACTCTCATAACATTTACCCTGGGCACTGTGTGCCTACACACTATATATCAGAAGACGTGCGCTGGGCATTTAGGCTATACAGGACAGTACTATCGGAGTTCAGGTAGAGAATTACAGCAGTCTCCTGGACCTCCCGACACACACACGAAGCAGACTTATTGTCCTCTTTGATTAAATTATACGAATGAGGGAGCACATGACTTTGGATCAGGGGAAACCGGGCCATAGAAATTTATTTTGGCCTACTGTGCAACAGAAACATCACATGACCGGTCCTGTGATAAAGTACTTATTGAAACTAATTGTAATTATTTAGCTAGGTTTGATTGCACTAGCCTGGCATAATAGAATTGTCCAGGACAGTAGACCCATGTATCTGGGGAAGTCCAAGAACGCTATGGGCTCTGCTTCGCCACAGTCACTGCCTGCAGCGCTGCCTCCCAATGAAAAAAGCTGCAGTGTCTGTGTTGTGTCCAGTGGCATTGTCCAATCTCAAGAATAGGCACGGTCTGACTCTCTTTGGCTTAGTGGGAATGCATCATTTTTTCAAATGACTGGTTCCGTTTGGCTTCCGGTGAGGCAGATATAACGTCCCATTGACCCCTTTCAAATAGTCCTGCGTCAGAGAGGATTACAATTCCCCAACCTTTGATGGCTGGGGTCTGGTTCGTTCGGCCGTGGGTCTCCCGGCGTGGTCCTGCATGGTCGACAGCGTTGGGGCAGGCGCAGCAGAGGCTCTACGGTACTCTGTGTTAATTAGGCCAGGGGAATCAGCAAATAGCTGTACCCTGTAAATATCTTTCCTTAAATAGCGCAGCCAGCCCCCCCCCCCCACCGATGAGTCTGATGGACCAGAGGGACATAGCCTAGAATGTCTCTATCCCCCACGGGAAGCTACACAACACCAACAACCCTAACAGCCGCACGCCCTCCCCAGCATTTCTGGTCTGACAGAACCCCTGCAACTGGTTCAGTCTGCCCAGTCTATTAAAAACAGAACATTTCATTTACACCACAAACCTCTCGCTTACAAAACAGCACATTTCATTTCTCCACTCTGACCAAAAACGTTGGTTTGTTGAGGAAATGTCCATTACCTGTTATGCCTTTTACTCTTAAGTTCTCAGACTCTTTTTTGTCTCAAATTAGCCCCACTGGACGTTTGTATTGAATTGTGAATGAAATGTTTAATTCCCCTGCCAATTTTCATGATGTCCAATTTGTGATTATGTCCTTGCCTCATCACTAGAATTCCCCGGGAGAGTCGAAGATCAAGACACGTGTCCTCCGAGCTATTCCGCCTCTTACCACACTTCTCATCAAACCATGAAGTATTCTCCGGCATGTTGGCACTGGGAGAATTTCTCTGTAACAACCATGACTGACCTACCAAACCAGGGCGCTATACATTCGCTGGTTTTGGATCCAGTCGAGTAACAGGGGCATCAGATCCACTGAAGCTGTCTAATGTAGAACTTAAAGCCGTTGAAGTGTCTTTGATATTTATTCCAGTTTTGTTGTCACTGTTGTGTCCTTGTCATACCTGGCAGACAGTGCTCATTAGGGCTGGCAGTGTATGTGGAATGTGTGTGTGTGTGTGTGTGTGCCTGTGTGTTTGAGTAGTACTAATCATTTTCTGGCAGACAGTGCTCATTAAGGCTGGCAAGTGAGTGTGAGTGTGTTTTGTGTGTGTAGGTGTGTGCACTCAAATTCCTATCAAAGTGAGGACCGGTTTACATATTAGACCATTTAAGTGAGGAATATATTCAGCGCATTTCATTATAGAGGAATAAGAAAGAAAACACTAAAATAAGACATAAGAAAATAATAACATTAAATAAATAAAGGAACTATAAGATAAAAATTAAATAAAATATATATAAAGAAAAGTTAAGGTTCAGGCATGAATATATTTTTTGTGGCACTCTGTTTTCAGTTCACACGTGGATGGATGTGAGACAGTTTGCTGGACGGTACCTGGCAGACGGTAATGACCAGCGCTGGCAGTAAGAACACTGCTATTGTCATCCAGGTGACATACGCCTTGAGACCCCACGACTCAGCGAACTGACCCCAGCACTCAAACTCACCCGGGGACACCTCGGACCGCGAGAAGATGAACAACTGGGCATGGGAGAGGAGGGCAGGAGAGACGGAAGTGGAGAGGAGTTGGAGAGAGGTGGATGGAGGGGATGTGGAGGAGAGAGAGATGGAGAAGGAGGAGAGGGAGAAGGAGAGGGGAAAGAGTAAAAGGTTGAGGGAGTAGATAGGGAGTCAAAACAAAACAAAAACAAACAGCAATAAAATAAACAAGCTTAAATTTGCTTCACAAGCAGCAGAACAGGAGACTATGGTGTCTAGGAAACTTCCGCTGATCTTAAGATACTAAACACACGCCTAAAAAGGAAACATCTTGAATTTAACTGCAGTCGGCAATCCCAGGATTCTGGGCACAATACAAGTATTCCATTGAGACATAATTT